>LGRX02013149.1:0-42353 GCA_001247695.2 Cymbomonas tetramitiformis | reverse complement strand
TATTCGCTGACCACCTATTTACGCAGAAACTTTCAGGAGCCGTCCGCTCTTTGAGTCGAACAGCGGTTAACTAATTAAGCCACGAACCTATCCAACATGCACATCCACAAGAGACAAGCATGGGGCACGTAACCTTTGGAGCGAGTGCGGCCTGGCCTGCCTCGCTGCCAACCGTGGCCGTCCTTGCCCGTTTAGGTGCACCTTGTTCAGCAGCGCTCGTTGCTCCTGTTCGGGTACTCTCCATTCTTAAGTAACAGTACTCGCTTTTTAAAGTAAACTACCTGTTCTGCATACATTGCAACAGAACTGCTTTCTGTCACCCGCGTGATTCAAGAAAAAAGTAAAACTACTTACCAGCCATTTTCTTTCTCGACCTTCTGCTACTTAAATTAAATAAACAAAAAATAAACTGTTACAGTTTAACTGTTTTTTGAAAACTTCAACTTCAAGAACCTAACTTGGTTTCTTGGCTACGTTACCTCTATCTCTTACCAGCTATGGTGCGCGTGGCCACTAAAATCGGCTACCTTTCGGCTCCCTACTGGTTTAGCCGAGACAGGTATGATACGATCTGTATGTGACGCATCCCACCTATCTACTGAACGATGATGTATACCCCTGCCTGCGTTCATACCTGGCCGCCATTCGCCAGTCGCTCCACTCCCGTCAATTCTACCTTGGCCACAGACCAGAGAATTGCACATCTACCATTCAGGATCCTCGTTTACCACGGTTTACCAGCTCCGTCTCTATATTTATACTACATTGCGAAGTTTTATATCCATTTACCATTAGGCCACGACCATTTACCATTCCAGATCCTCGTTTAACACGCTCCGTTCTGAAATTACCAGGCTTTTACCATGCTTCAACCTATGTTACCGCAAATTACCAATGATTTACCGTCAGTTATTTTTTTTTATAAATATTTTAACGTTTACCACCTGATTACCACCCCACATAGGGGCTTACCGCCGTTTACCACCAGTTTACCACATTTTAACACCAGTTTACCACATTCTACCACGATTCCTTCTCAGTGTGCTTCATGTCCGTGTGAAGTTCTCTAAGCTGTTGCCTACTCGCTGGGTCCATTTTATCACTTCGAAAAATCAGCACACAGTTTTCTCGAAAATTTCAGTTTGTAAGGCTGAGGAAGCACTTAAACACTCATATTTAATGAAACAGAGATCTGGCTCCAGCCAGCCAAATCACTAAAATCGTGACCCCCCGCCGCCGCTGCGCTAATGAATTGTTCATTAGAAGGAACGCGATTCATGAGCCAGCCAGCACCATTCGTTATTTTCCTCACGTCAGCCTTACAAACTGAAATTTTCGAGAAAACTGTGTGCTGATTTTTCGAAGTGATAAAATGGACCCAGCGAGTAGGCAACAGCTTAGAGAGCTGCACACAGACATGAAGACAGACAGACAGATATTATGGTGTACACACCATAACACCAATAATTGCCTACAGTAATGCCATGTGCAATAATTAGCCTAAAGCCATGTGCACCGCGTCAAGTTATGCCAGCGTCAATTCCTTATGTTAAGATTGCCGAAAGCATGCCAGCCAGCGAGCGCCTTCCTTATTTTGGACCTCTTCCTTATTTTTTTGGGTCCAGCCAGCCAAATCACTAAAATCAGTGACCCCCCCCCAAAACGCTGGTGATTCCTTAACGGTGAATTCCTTAATACTGAGTGTCTACTGTACTAACGCCGATATGATAACTGGCAGAGATATCTACATTGTTTTACTGCTGTTTCCAATAACTAAACGTGGCAAAGCAAACGAATGTTATTGTGCATGTTACCTGATATACATAAAATGCTGCCGTTCGTGCTATCACCAGACATGAGATTCTCGCATGGCGAAGGAAGGCGCTCATCAAAGCAATGCTGCACATGATTATGCATGCTAACAATGCAAGCAAGGGCACAGCCTCTTTCAACAAACAATGACGACGAAACTGCTAAACTAACGTACTACCTTCACATCTTATTTTCAGCCTATCCATCCTATGACTATAAATATCACTGCAGACAAGGTGGGTACGAAACCGTAACATCGACGAAAGGCAAAATACAATAAATACTTAATCAACAAATAATACGTCTATGAGCAAACAACTATTCACTCACACAAAAACCGAACTGCTAACATCCTACTAACTATTTTCCTATACCGTAATCGCGGAGATGCAACCGGCCGTAAATCAGCAGAGACCTGCAGTCGGACAACGAGACACAGAAATTAGTAAACGCATAATAAGAGAGAGACCGAGGGAACACAGCTGCGAATACTAAAGAAACGGAAGTCAAACAGCGAACAAGACAACAGACGATTTGGGTGTCGCGATGTGCGCACCAAACATCCGACTGAGCTGATGTTCGTGAGGAGCTCAACCGAATATATCGTTCAACAAAATTCTGCGCGCACAAGGACAGTCCGGTCAGAATATTTCCACTAAAACAAAATACGTATCGTTCGGTGGGGTGGGTTGGAATCAAACCAACGAACTTGTCCCAGTCCGAAGAACTGGGGAGACGCATGTCTCTTCCACCCCAAATGGCACACACACAAGTGGCGAAAGATTGCGCAAGGAATACGCGTCAGCAGAACAGCATCATGAAATATTCAACAAGAAGGTCTACGAATGTATCGATCGATCAATACCACATTATACAGAAAGCACACAGAGCAGAACTGCAGGAGGGACTCGGTTACCTTCTGAGATCGCCGCCGAAACGAAGTGATGTAAAAGTCTGCCTCCGGGCAAACATTGGTTGAAAAGTCAATAGTTTGACACACGACAGCGAGTTGCGTGGCACAGTTAGTGACAGAGAGTGACATGACGGACATGTCACACGCCTTCGCCATGTCGATGTCGCTGTCGCTGCGTTGCGCTGTCGCTGTCGATGTCGATGTCGTGTGATGACGATGACGCTACTGTGCCACGTTTACCATACAGTACATCAACACTAGCCGTTTGCGTGTTTGGAGGAATATCGTTATCGTCTATCGCACTTAGCCGTTTGCGTGTTCGGAATTTTGAATTCCGATGTCTTTCTACTGTGCGATTTTGACCATCGCCGCGGGGCGATTGCGGTTGAGGTATCGGCTAGGGGGAAGCGGGTGGTCTTGCGAGATGATGAAATCCAACACATTAACCCCTTAGCTGCCGGAGGAATTTCGGGGTTGTGAAAATTTTGGTTTATTTACAATAACTTTGGCATAAGGGTCCTGCCTCAACTTTTGAAAATAGTGTCGGAAAGGTCTTCTCAAGGCGAATCACATGCAAACGTTAGAAATACATGACACTTGATACCGATGACGTGATTGTCAACTGAAAAAGGTTGATGGATGTGCACATCGTTAACAATGTAAGCCCTAATATTGACCCTATACCTCCAGGTATAATATTACCAAGTGCTCAACATGCGGTTAGGGCTACTTATATTATTAGGGGTCTGTAACACTATGACACATGTGCCCTAGATGTGACTCATTATGGTCAAGCTAAAATAGAGTGCGTCTGGGGAAATATTTAGAGCATCGTCGCAACATGGTTGCTCCCAAGTGCATGGCTGCATGCGGCTCGATAAGAGCTTTTCAAAACTGTCTTCAAAAGTGAATTTGAGTTATTTGTCGCCGAGAAAATCAGTTTTGAGTGTTTGATGGACATGTCCATCAGCTGGCAGCTAAGGGGTTAAGGTTTGGATGCGCACTCACATTCCGGCGTATGGAGACCTGGTGGAGAGATGGGAGAAGTATGCGGAGGACGCGCGCAGGTGATACCATCATTTCCTGAGCAGTTGTTGGCCCTGTACGTTCTGACGCCGCTATTACGTCGTTAGTACGCCTTTAGCGTACTAACGGCAATATATGACTGTGCACAGATGGAATGCCAAGACGCGGTCGCGAAACAAAAAATACAGGCTCGCGGTTTGTACAAAGGAGGGTAAGCCTGAGCACATACGCGAACCCGTATTTGGAGCATATGCGGATCCGACAGAATGGCTGGGCCGAAAGTTCACAAAGGACGAGATGTTGCTCATGGCGGGGCCGGCACCGGTTTGCTATAGTTTCGCGCACATTAAGATCGGCGACGCCCATTACCGCACGGCTACGACCGATCGGAATAAGCGCACCGTGCATAGCTATTTTCGTACGTTCTTCGTGAATGAAGAAATGGACAGTGATGGGAACGTAATCTTCAACGAGAAGGGTGAGCCAAAAACCGATGAAATCGACAGGAGAGGAAGCAACGACAATGTATCGTGCAGTTATGA
Organism: Cymbomonas tetramitiformis; assembly: GCA_001247695.2. NCBI lineage: Eukaryota > Viridiplantae > Chlorophyta > Pyramimonadophyceae > Pyramimonadales > Pyramimonadaceae > Cymbomonas > Cymbomonas tetramitiformis. The sequence goes on along the minus strand of LGRX02013149.1, from coordinate 38,060 downwards.
TGTCTTTAGTATTTCGGTAGCATGTGATTAGCACAAGGATACCATGCTAACCGCATATTAAGGGCATTTGGACCAGCAATGGTGGTTTTCACAATCGTGGGCTTGGCGAAATGCAGGCACGGCCGCATTACCAAAATACAGCGAGTGGAGATTGCTGGAGAGTTGTACACCTTACTCAAGTGCGATTGGCTTGCAAAGCCGACCGAGAAACAGATCAAGGCCTACCGTCTACGAAACTCCATTCTCGGCCCGGACGATTTGACTAGGACGGTCTACACCTTCAACCCGCACGTTGACCCAGCAGCCTTTGAGCACAAGGAGCCATTCATATTACCCAATCGAGTAGAACAACAAGTTGTTATTGTGCCACATCCGTGCATGGAGACCGCCGTTTTCTCGACCCAACGGCCGACTTCTTTGAGTGCATAGGATGACATTAGAATGTTAAATGTGTGATAATGACATGCTAACGCCGACGTGCTATCGGCGTCCTAAGGACATGCTAGCGACATATATATACTAACGTTCCTACCTTTCCGAGGAATTCCGCTCGCTTACCAACTGACCCGAATCGCATCATACTCCGTGGCATATCCTTCCCCTGCCCTTCTAATCACCATATGACATGTTCCTGACTGACGATCTACGCACCCCCACATGCCTCACCACTCACTACCCCTCCAGTTGGCGCGAACACATGCTTAAGGCGCAGTGGCGTTAGCATGCCTTTAGCATGTCTGATGTGTGATAATGACATGCTAACGCTGACGTGCTATCGGCGTCCTAAGGACATGCTAGCGACATACTAACGTTCCTACCTTTCCGAGGAATTCCGCTCGCTTACCACCTGACCCGAATCGCATCATACTCCGTGGCATATCCTTCCCCTGCCCTTCTAATCACCATATAACATGTTCCTGGTGATCTACGCACCCCCACATGCCTCACCACTCACTATCCCTCCAGTTGGCGCGAACACATGCTTAAGGCGCAGTGGCGTTAGCATGCCTTTAGCATGGACATGCTAACAGGCCTATGGGGCTTTAGCATGGCGTTAGCACGCATGCTAACACCTATCTGGCGTTAGCATGTCATAGCATGTCCATGGCACGCGTTTAGCATGACGTTAGCAGCATACTAACGTTTTCCAGGACCGTAGGGGTAGTCCCTTGCGAACTCGGCCGAGAGGTTAACAAAGGTTTTCATATCCATATCGCTATCCATAAGTGTATTTTGGAAATAGTTTCTGAAACACAACTGTCTAGGTAGTCCCCGACCCACATGTTGAGGCCGGGGACCACCTAGACAGTGTGGTTGAAAGTGTCGGATGCCCGACTAAGCTTCGACGTCTCGTGACTAACTCTCGCGAGAGTTAGTCACGAGACGTCCTGACACCTCGTGACTGACTAACTCTCGCGAGAGTTAGTCACGAGACGTCGAAGCTTAGTCGGGCATCCGACACCTCCGACACTTGCCCTACGAATCGCCCATATTTAAGAAAACAGATTTTGGGCCACCACCGTACTCATCGAGTTGGGTACCCCCCCCCCGCCAGTGTCAGCGTCATAAGAGAACTCGAAGAATAGTAAGCCATTTTCTTTCAATTAGCCAGCTATTTTCTTAAATTTTCATTGATAAACGCGCTTAAAACGGCCATAATTTCAGGGAAAATCGCCTGCGGCGCCAGCACAAAGGTTGCTTATTTCGGGAATTTTCTTAGCCGAAAAAACCAGCCAGCCGTACTCGTCGAGTTGGGTACCCCCCAAACCGTCGCTTTCTTAACGTCGGGTTTTCTTAAAAGTGAGTGATTACCAATTCCCTGGCAAAATAGGCTACATGACAACACGAACAACAGTGCATATGAGAAAGGTAAACCCCCACGCTATTTCACGCAAAAATGGAAAGTCGTAACGCAAAGCGCGTGTCCAGAAGCATTCAGTTGCAAAAGCAGCGCCAAAATATTGGCGGTTTTTGTGCTTCTGACTTTTCCTGCGGCTGCGCGCAAGCATGCCACAAACAGTTCACTTTCCAGAGTTACGAGAAGAACTACAAGCACAAGGAGATGCTCTCGCAGAAGGAATACGTTGCGGCGATGCTGTCCACGATCTCTGCTGCATTGGTGTTTGATGTGGAGAGTGGAAAACGCCTTGTGCCGACCCAGGGCACTCCTTTTAAATTCTGCGACAAGCCCGTGTGCTTAGTCACCTTACGCAACCTTTGGGCGATGCCCGAGTCTTCTTATTATCGATATCTGAAGCGGGTCTTGGAGGAGGGAAGTTCCCTCCCGAACACTCGTGTATTTCAGGAGCCATCAAAGCCAACACCGGATGACACTTGGCAGTACGAGGCATTTAAGGACTGGGCGGTGAGCAACTTGCTCAAAGGTCTGGCGCAAGAAATGCCTACCGATGGGTCGAAGCAGATCACCCCGATAGACTTTGCCCTGGAGTAATAGTTTGTATAAGCAGAGAATGCCTCATCCTGACGCCTTGGTGAACGAGGCCAAGTTCAGGACATATTGCCGCGACCTTTTTGCCGAGCGTGGCATAACTGTGCGTAAGAAGGTAGAAGTATCCGGGGTTATGCTCGACATGCGACGGGTTTGAGGCAAGAACCAAGGAACTGCGAAGAAGCGATCCTGACCCAGCTGCTTGGGAAGAGTTGAACACGTTGAAGGTGGCTCACGCAAAGACGCACAAAAACATGCGAGACTGCTACGATGAACGCCGGCGCGAAGGTGCTGATCCCAATGGTACTATTGACTCAATAGCCTTGGATGGGGCTGCGAATAAGAATACGATCGTACCGCATGCACCTCACGCAGTTAAGCATTTGAATGAAAAGAAGCAACACTTCTTTGCCATGCATCTTCAACTGACTATCTTGCATGGCTATATGTTGCTATTTAGTCTGGCGTTTCCATGGAGTGGGGCGAAAGGCGCAAACATGATGTTAACCACGTTATGGAATCTGTTACATCTGGTCGCCACGGGGCACGCGGGCGAGCGCTATTTCAGAAAAGAGTTACATCTGCAAGTGGATGGTGGCTCGGAGAACTGGAACCGAAACGTGTTCGGGTTCTGCGCTCTTCTTGTGCATTACCGAATTTATCAACGGGTACTGTTGCACCGCCGTATGGTTGGCCATGCGCACAACGATGTAGACGGCTGGCCCGGTTTGATGAAGATGTACATATTTGGAAAGGACGCCACCAAGTCAGGGCGTTGGCTCATCACGCTGCGGGAATATATCAGGTGGATCATCTCGTGGCCGGTGAGAATATTCCTGAAGCAAGTGCACGTACAGGGCTCGCAGCTGGACTTCAAAAAATGGCTCGAACCACATGTCAACTGGAAGTTGACCGGGCACGGTGGCCTGAATCGTGACAAGCACTATTTTCATTGGGAGATGGACCAGCATGGTGTCGTTCGAATGAAGTACAAGGGGGGCGACCACATCCCCATGTTCCTTCCCAAAGGAGTTGACGAAGACTTGAGCAATGGCCTGGAGGTGATGCGTAGCTATCCCGATTTCGACAGCTCCCCGGAGTTAGAGGAGGTAGTGCCAGTGAAAGCAGACGAGGAGAAGAAAACCAGGGAAGCGTTTGAGCGTTTGTTGGATCATGGAGACTATCGAGTGACGCGAGAGCAGCAAGATGAGCTACTTAGCTACTTCCCATTGCCTCAGACGAATTCTGACTATGCGAGCTGCTGGAAGGGTCCTCAGCCCGACCCTCAGCCTTTGTTAGACTTGAGCTTGCTGCACAGCAACGCTTGGCACCAAGCACCTGCTAGGACGGTCCCTGTTGTGAAGGAAAAGGAGGATGAGGAGACCATTGCCGATGGTGTAAACGTACTGGAAAAGGATCTACCGATCAACGTGGAAGCCATAATTAAGCGATGCATGGAACACGCACGAATTGTACGGGATATCGAATTTTGGTGAGTACCGGCGGTCTTTTGTTTTTGTTGTTTCGAGTTTGAGATAGTAACAAGAGCTTGGCATGTGCAGGCACACTGAGAAATAAACGTGGTAAAATGGTGGTAAAATGTGGTAAACTGGGGGTAAATTGTGGTAAATTGGTGTTTTACCACCATTACACTAATAGTGGCGATATAAATCCCGTGGGTAATTTCCTATTGGTCTGTTGGCACTTTTCTAACACGATTTTACCACATTTACTTATAGCGCGGTAATTATATATTATTGTTTACCATTGCTGTATATAATTTACCATGGTACCCCCCTACGACCGGTAAATTGACCCCCAATGGTAAAATTACCACATATGACCGGTAAATTGACCCCCAATGGTAAAATTACCACATATGACCGGTAAATTTACCACGGTATGACCACGGTTGGACATGTGGCAGGCAGGATGCACTGTGATACGGACACGTGTGCAAGATTAGTGCACGTGGCAATCATGCATGGAATGTTACATAACTGTTACCAGATATGCTAGGTAGGTAAGTACGTGGCTTTGCAAGTAAGGTCACACTAGAAGCAATAAGGAGAGAGGAAGGAAGGACGCATGCTGCTGGTTTCATCCCTCTCCACCCACCACTCGCAGCGCCGCTGCTCACTCTTTGGCTGCTGATTCGCAACCGCAGATGAAGCAGCATAAGGCACGGCGCCGGGGAGAGCGCCGCACGCGCCACGCGCCTGATTCGGCGCGGAGCGGAGCAGCCTCCCCGCACCCTTGGTCCCTGGGTCCTATGCTCCTTGCGTGCACGCTTTGCACCTATCTACCGTACGCGCACCCTCCGCCATCCCTGCTCACGGCCTGCTCACTAAACTGGCCGGTAGTTGCCGCTGCTAGCGACCATATGAAACACTTGCCATCGCCGGGGACTATTACAAGCAGCCATGTGCGTAGAGAGCAGGGAGAGCGGCCCTACAAAAACACGCGAACGGACACTGTCACAGGGGCATACACTCGATGGCTGTGGAAGCATGCGCAGCTCGGGACCGACATCGCCAGGTATCCATGGCCCTGTCGATGGCCCGGGGAGAGCCACTCTTTGGCCGCTGCTCACCCTTTGGCCGCTGATTCGCAACCGCAGATGACGCAGCATAAGGCACAGCGCCGGGGAGAGTGCCGCACGCGCCACGCGCCTGATTCGGCGCGGAGCGGAGCAGCCTCCCCGCACCCTTTGTCCCTGGGTCCTATGGTCCTTGCGTGCACACTATGCACCTATCTACCGTACGCGCACCCTCGCGCATCCCTCCCCACCCACGACCTGCAGCGCCGCTGCTCACCCTTTGGCCGCTGATTCGCAACCGCAGATGAAGCAGGATAAGGCACAGCGCCGGGGAGAGCGCGGCACGCGCCACGCGCCTGATTCGGCGCGGAGCGGAGCAGCCTCCCCGCACCCTTTGTCCCTGGGTCCTATGGTCCTTGCGAGCACACTATGCACCTATCTACCGTACGCGCACCCTCGCGCATCCCTCCCCACCCACGACCTGCAGCGCCGCTGCTCACCCTTTGGCCGCTGATTCGCAACCGCAGATGAAGCAGCATAAGGCACAGCGCCGGGGAGAGCGCCGCACGCGCCACGCGCCTGATTCGGCGCGGAGCGGAGCAGCCTCCCCGCACCCTTTGTCCCTGGGTCCTATGGTCCTTGCGTGCACACTATGCACCTATCTACCGTACGCGCACCCTCGCGCATCCCTCCCCACCCACGACCTGCAGCGCCGCTGCTCACCCTTTGGCCGCTGATTCGCAACCGCAGATGAAGCAGGATAAGGCACAGCGCCGGGGAGAGCGCCGCACGCGCCACGCGCCTGATTCGGCGCGGAGCGGAGCAGCCTCCCCGCACCCTTTGTCCCTGGGTCCTATGGTCCTTGCGAGCACACTATGCACCTATCTACCGTACGCGCACCCTCGCGCATCCCTCCCCACCCACGACCTGCAGCGCCGCTGCTCACCCTTTGGCCGCTGATTCGCAACCGCAGATGAAGCAGGATAAGGCACAGCGCCGGGGAGAGCGCCGCACGCGCCACGCGCCTGATTCGGCGCGGAGCGGAGCGGCCTCCCCGCACCCTTTGTCCCTGGGTCCTATGTTCCTTGCGTGCACCCTATGCACCTTTCTACAAAGAAATACACAAAGATATATGCCGGGGAAAAAAAACAATCCCACCCATGACTCGCTGTCCACCCCTTGGCCGCTGATTCGCAACCGCAGATGAACAGTCGCCCGACAAGCTGCTGACCAGGCACCCGCGGAGTGGCGGCTGCGTTCACTAGATGAAGGGCGGGCGGGCGGGATCCCGTACGGGAAGGGAGGGGAAGGAAAAGTTCACGGTCTTACCGGGTTTTCCTCGACCACTCCTCCAGCGACCGGGGGGAGGCCGCCTCCCTGCACGGTTGCAGCTTCGGAGGCCTGCGCACCAGTTCACGAAAGCATGTTTGAATCCACTGCGGAAACCATGGGATATTATTCCCACAGCAGTGGCATCCCACAGCGTGCATGCCGGAAAACAGGGGAGTCCGCATACCTGAATGAATACGCACAGCCGGTGACTTTTCCTAAGCACGTGATTCCGCACCAGGGCGCAGTCACCGGCTGTGTGTATCCACATATTCGCTGACCACCTATTTACGCAGAAACTTTCAGGAGCCGTCCGCTCTTTGAGTCGAACAGCGGTTAACTAATTAAGCCACGAACCTATCCAACATGCACATCCACAAGAGACAAGCATGGGGCACGTAACCTTTGGAGCGAGTGCGGCCTGGCCTGCATACCTGAATGAATACGCACAGCCGGTGACTTTTCCTAAGCACGTGATTCCGCACCAGGGCGCAGTCACCGGCTGTGTGTATCCACATATTCGCTGACCACCTATTTACGCAGAAACTTTCAGGAGCCGTCCGCTCTTTCAGTCGAACAGCGGTTAACTAATTAAGCCACGAACCTATCCAACATGCACATCCACAAGAGACAAGCATGGGGCACGTAACCTTTGGAGCGAGTGCGGCCTGGCCTGCCTCGCTGCCAACCGTGGCCGTCCTTGCCCGTTTAGGTGCACCTTGTTCAGCAGCGCTCGTTGCTCCTGTTCGGGTACTCTCCATTCTTAAGTAACAGTACTCGCTTTTAAAAGTAAACTACCTGTTCTGCATACATTGCAACAGAACTGCTTTCTGTCACCCGCGTGATTCAAGAAAAAAGTAAAACTACTTACCAGCCATTTTCTTTCTCGACCTTCTGCTACTTAAATTAAATAAACAAAAAAATAAACTGTTACAGTTTAACTGTTTTTTGAAAACTTCAACTTCAAGAACCTAACTTGGTTTCTTGGCTACGTTACCTCTCTCTTACCAGCTATGGTGCGCGTGGCCACTAAAATCGGCTACCTTTCGGCTCCCTACTGGTTTAGCCGAGACAGGTATGATACGATCTGTATGTGACGCATCCCACCTATCTACTGAACGATGATGTATACCCCTGCCTGCGTTCATACCTGGCCGCCATTCGCCAGTCGCTCCACTCCTGTCAATTCTACCTTGGCCACAGACCAGAGAATTGCACATCTACCATTCAGGATCCTCGTTTACCACGGTTTACCAGCTCCGTCTCTATATTTATACTACATTGCGAAGTTTTATATCCATTTACCATTAGGCCACGACCATTTACCATTCCAGATCCTCGTTTACCACGCTCCGTTCTGAAATTACCAGGCTTTTACCATGCTTCAACCTATGTTACCGCAAATTACCAATGATTTACCGTCAGTTATTTTTTTTAAATAAATATTTTAACGTTTACCACCTGATTACCACCCCACATAGGGGCTTACCGCCGTTTACCACCAGTTTACCACATTTTAACACCAGTTTACCACATTCTACCACGATTCCTTCTCAGTGTGAGGTGCAACAGACGTGAAACCACGGCGACATTGCAGCATTTGAACTTGGACGTACGCGGCAAAGCTCCTGAGCTCGCTGCCCGTCTGTTCGAAGCTACAGCGGAAGCTCGGGAAGCATACGATTTGAAGAGGAAAAGGTCCAAAGCAAGGGAAGCTGCCTCGGCAGGTGCAGCTGCGCCAGTTGCGACTGCTGGCAAAGGACGTGGGAGGGGGCGTGATGGTCACGAACCAAGCGGCAAAGGCCGAGGGCGCCCTGGAGGAAAGGGAGCTCCACGCACAGCCCTTGCAACTGCCACTAAACACACCCCTGAGGATTTCTGTTAATAAAGTGTTAAAACGTGTTAATTATGTGTTAAAAAGTGTTAACGGGTAGAAACTGTTAATAGTGGTTGTACGTAAATCCCGGTGGTAGATAATGATGGGCTTGGGGAAAAGTTAAGGAATTATATAATTCATGTTAACAGAATGTTAACAGAATGCGTAAATTAACACAATTTTGACAGAATGTTAACACTTAATCGGAGGGGTGCCGGAGGGAGTTGAAATATATAGGCCCCCCTCGCGAGATCGTTACACATTTAAGGAATATTAACAGAAAATTAACACTTTTAATAGGAATCATACACGTGGCACTCGGATTAACAGTTTTACCGGATACTAACACTTGGCAGACTGTAGACGGTCATAAATTAACAGATTTGACCGGATCGTCCACGTGTCATGATTATTAACACTAGCACCACTAGATATTAACAGAAATTCCAGATTGTTCCACGTGGCATGTCTATTAACACTAGCACCACTAGCTATTAACAGAAATTCCAGATTGTTCCACGTGGCATGCTAAGAGGGACTGCCGATGCTACTAAAAGTACCACTGGAACATATACGTTCCATGTGGCAAGCAGGCATTCGCTATCTACACAGAGCAATTGGACGGAGCTGATGAAGCTGCGCTGGCGTTCGGTGTCCTCCTTCGATTGCTGCGCGGAGCTGATGAGGTAGCTTGCGCTATTGCTTCTTGCAACGTACCGCTTTCATCCCCGGCCATAGGTAAGTGGCGTGTAGAGGTACGCGGTTTCCAGGTGGGCGATGGATAATGACCTTGGTTTCGAGACGGCTTACCGGTAGGAGAAGGGTACGTTTTTCTGCCTCGTTGCACACATACACGCCCCGGCTGTTCATGGTAAGGTCCTCAACAGTGGGGTAGGCGGTCACCATAACCAGGCGGCACGTTGTGATGATATGAAGTGCAATATGATAGCCAGCAGGAGGCCAACCGTGAGTGATATGGTGATGGAGGGTGAGAGACATGGGACCCGATGATAAAAGAAAACCGTACTTCAAAAAACCATAAGCATCCCACTGGCGACAATATGTCCCCAGCAAGCCCCCGGTTGATATGAAGTGCACCCTTAAACAGAAACGCTTGCAAACCGCGGCCACGTTGCGCGACCGGCCCGTTGGCGATCAGCGCACGAGCTACAGTTGGTTTAGCACAAATGCACCTGTCGTGGAATTGCACCGATGCCGGCGTTTACCTTAGCGTAGGGTGCGACAAACGCCCCGCCCCGTGCGCCACCGGGAGCCTGAACAACGCCCGCTTCAGTTTATTCACACTTAAAATAAACCAACATTATGTTCCCAGAATCTGCACGTACCGCGTTATTACCAGTTCGCGGTTGCTTTCCAGCATTCACCAAGTCTGCGCGCACGTCCTCCATCTGATATGAACACCACCTTCACCCTTGTGTCTATTGGGCTCAAGGTGGGGTAACCCACCGTAAGAACGCCTTACGGTGGGTTAACCATAGCGTAGTTTGTTAACACCATAATGCACATCGAATGGTCTCAAATATGGTCGATCATATGTGATTTCACAACTAGACATTCATGTTTAGCTGGACAAAATCGAATGACATGTACTTGTGATCGGATATATCCGCGGTATCCATCCCAATATACCCCCGATGGCACGTTCGGTGCCGTGATCCCAAATGCACACAAACGTGGCCCGATTTCTACGTTTCATCCACGATGCCAATGTGCGCATGGGTGTATTTCGTGAAGTTTGATATATTTTTACCACCTTGAGTCAATGCTTCGCGAGAAACATGCATATATATCCCCGTATAGACAAAGTATCGTCATTTTTGCCCTTAAGTATGGAAACACATTGAAATTGCAAATGTTTTTTGGTTTTCTTTCTTCTTAAGTTACTTGTGTAGAGTGATATATTCGATATATATACCGAATGGCGCCAAGCATAAGAAACATTTGGTACGGGTCATAGTTCATGAAAATATTGTGATAGGTACATTCCGAATGTGATGGGCATGTTCAAAATCTACCCAAAGATGCAATAATTGGGTAACCCACCGTAAGGATTTGAGGTGTTTTTTCGCTTGACCCCTTAGTATTAGCACGCATATTAGACGCATCTATACAGTATGTAAAGTACTTTTTTCAAGTCCACGCACTAATATAACCCCCAAGGTGTGTCGAAAAGCATGGGTTTGCCCAAGTTGGCACAATATCCTAGCTCTAACATGCGGTTTTCGAATGTCTCTTACGGTGGGTAAACCCACCGTAAGGTGCGCTTAATAGACACTTGGCTTTGCAGTCTATAAATTAAGCAGATACCTACCAACCATTGTGTGAATGAAAATAAAACAGCAACTGTGCTTCTTCTAGTTCTCGGCGGAACGCTTCGGGAAGATCAAGTAGTAAGCCTCCACGGTGCCGTACTCAAACGCGTCGGCCGCGGGTTTTCCTAGACGTGCGCCACAGTCGATATGTCATCAACAGTGCAAACTATGAAACATTGCATCCCGTGCTTACCATGCCCGATTCGAATGGGTTCTTCTCGGTATCCGACGACACGAGGATCTCCCCCACACCTTCCACATGGAGGAAGTCCGCACCTCCGGGCTGACACCCCACAAACTCCATGACAGTAACCGGAGGGAAATCACCGGTCTCCCACTCTTCGCGCGACCACATGGGGTACGACACACCGCACACAATGAGATATGATATTGGTCCAAGATTTTCCGTCCGTCCAAGACAAATTCTGACGGACGGGACGGACGGACGGACGGACCAAACATTCTTAACATTCTAAGATTTTCTAAATTAGGGCTCCCATACTTAAGCCCATACCCTACATTCTGGGAAAATCAGAAGACGTCTAGAAGACGTCTTCTGAACGTCTTATAGACGTCTTCGTAGAAATGATGTCTTCTGGTTTCCAGAAGACGTCTTCTGACGGGAACGTCTTCTGGAAACCAGAAGACACTCTTCGGGGAAGACGTGCCGAAGATGTGCGGAATGTCTTCCGGATTTCGGAAGACATCTTCCCGGAAGACATGCAAAGGGCAGTCTTCCCGGAAGATAACCGGAAGATGTTCCGAATGTCTTCTGGGCAGAATACATTCTGACATGTGTTATCGACACATATGTGATGATTATGCAATTTGGCCACATAGCTACTTCATACCACACGTACACTAGTCGCGTAATCACAGAAGACATTCAGAAGGCGCACGGAAGACATGCGGAAGCCATTCCAGGTATCTTCCTAACAACTTCAGGGTTGTCATCATGCTCTGTTGCTATGATACATAATATACGGCTAAGTTAATTGATATGTCTATCTACACATACATGTACGATTGCATCTATTCAACATACAGACCACTAAGTACGATGCCCGGCGTATTATCATGATCGCCTCTTGCGTCTTGCACCTTTCGGTCGTGAACCATCATCGTCGATGCACTCGAAAAAGGCAGCCTTTAAATCAAATATCACCGCCGTCTTCATCACAGGACGTTTCTTGATTACAACTTGGTGCTCAATTTGAGCCGCCAGGATGAATGGATCAGTAGTGTCCCAAGGTGTCTCGGGATCATCCGGGTCGTATGTGTACACCACCTTTGCGGCATTGTCCGGCCCGTACTTCGAGTTTAGCTTGGCAAACCGTTTTGTCGTCGCTTGGTTGAATTCAGGGAACCACTTTCCCTTCACAAGAATGTACTCTTTCGCGGCCAAGTCGACCTTGTAGATGCTATCTACCATGGCGTACCTGCGAGTTGGAGCCACAATACTCTATAGTAAGAATCCCCGAAGACGTCGAGAAGACACACAGAAGACATTCGGTACATATTCTGCGCACATTTACCAAAACGTAATGCACGGACGCACCGGCCAGTCTCGATTTCCTCGCCTTTGATGTTTTCTCCAGAGAAAAAGGCTCGGAAGTAACGTTGACAAGTTTTCTTCGTCTTGTCCTGAGCTGCCGTGCGATAGCAAACTCCTCGAACCACGACCGAGCCGAAAGATTGACACACGCGAGGAGGCCCTTCGACGAGTGCCGCTTCATTCTCCGTGAATGGTCTCCCCAGCCAGACCTTGGGGTCGCTACCGTGCATATGCAGCGGCACATCCATCAGGCGAGACGCTCCGGCTCGTGCGCCAATACGTCTCCGAACCATATGGTTTTCCCTGCGAATGTATACGTGCACAGTGTCGGGACATGTATTTACCGAAGACGTGTGGAAGATGCCTAGAAGATATATGAAACGTCTTCCAGGCACCTTATGGGTTTCATTTTCTTACTTACCTCTTGCAGTAGGTGACGTAGTCGTCGAATTTTGCCTTCAACTTGCGGTATTGGGGCACGTTGCCATGCATCCACAGCTCCAGCGCTTTCGTTTCAGCGCGGGAGAGTACATGGCGCTTGCCTTGTGTTCCCAAAACTGGTGCGGTGGCCAAGAACGGGAGCACGGGTGGCCGGGTGGGATTGGTGGTTGCCTCCCGCCGGCGACGAAGTACCAAGATTAACCCTCGCACCACATGTACCATCCGGTACCGCCCGAAGCCTTGCATAACACTCTGAACCGGATATGCATTGTTCTTCACCCACCTTCGAATCTTCCCATTGAATGATTCGAACACGTACATCCATGTCCCCCGTATTGGACCATACATGAGGAGTTGGTCGGGGAAGTGGGAAAGCAAATGCGTGTTGATGACCAGCCAGTCAGGTGAGCCATCGCGCTTGAGTGACTTGAAGAACTCATCCACCAGATTTTGAAGCTTAGGAACATCCTGCAAAATCACCAAATAAAAGGTAATTAAGGAAGACGTTTGGAATGTACTCGGAACGTATTCGGGATGTCTTCCAGATGTCTTCCGTACCTTACAGTCTACAAGCTCCGAAGTGAGCTCTCTCGTTATGACCGTCAACTGCCCGATCAAGTCTTCAAGCATGTTTTTCGAGTAGCCCTCGTCTCTATCCCAAGACGCTAGCACGCTCATGATGCCCGCTTGTAGCATTTTCAACGCCTCGTGACACTTGAGCGTCTTCGGTCCGGTGTTCGTGCCGTTCGGACGCAACATCTTCTTATGGCCTTGCCCCCATTTGACCATTTGTGATGACTATTTGTAATTAATTAGCAATAATCAAGATTGTTGCATTCGTTGAAATTGAAGGGAAAATGCGAAAGTGCAATTTTACATATGTCATTTTGCTCTACGTTAGATTTCCGGAATTTTCAATCTCAGCTAATTTTGATCTACGTTAGTTTTCTGATTTCAGTTTTTGGAATGCTTGATTTCAGATTTTTTACATTTGTCATTTTGCTCTACGTTAGATTTCCGATTTTCAATTTTGGCTAATTTGGCTCTATGTTGGATGTCAGTTTTCAGTTTTTGGAATGCTCCATTTCAGACTTTTGCATTTGTCATTTTGCTCTATGTTAGATTTTCCAAATTTCAATTTTGGCTGATTTTGCTCTACGTTAGATTTCAGGTTTCAGTTTTTTGAATGCTTGATTTCAGATTTTACAAACCAATTTCAGATTTTTATATGTGTCATTTTGCTCCACATTAGATTTCCGATTTTCAGTTTTGGCTGATTTTGCTCTACGGTGGCCGGGATTTCAGATTTCAGTTTTGGAATGCTTGATTTCAGATTCTGCTATTGTCATTTTGCTCTACGTTAGATTTCCAAATTTCATCGGTCGATATGCAGCCGATATATCAGCCGATATGCATCCCATACATCAGCCCATATATCAACCGATATGCACCCTATATACCAGCCGATATATCAGCCGTTGCGGGTTGGAGCCACAATACTTTATAGTAAGAATCCCCGAAGACGTCGAGAAGACACATAGAAGACATTCGGTACATATTCGATACACTTCAAGACGGTACACTTCAAGACCTCCGGCTTGGATTGACGGAAGACCTCCGCCGCGGATTCGGGGGGGGGTTTAGTGAGCATCGCTCGTTTGAAGGACGACATTTTGGTCTTTGGGGGCGCTTCCCCCTTTTGGAGATGCGCGGCACGTTTACTTGCCATTCTATCTCCTATACAAAGGACACTTGGCCAAGGTAGTGCGGAGGGCATCCTGAAGACAAACACTCAGAAGACGTTCAGAAGTCGCCTCAGAAGACACGCGGAAGACATCTCCCGACATCTTCCGGACGTCTTCTTGACTGTGCTTGCGGAAGATACCCCAGATACCTTCTGTACATCTTCCAGACACCTTCGGGGAATATATGTCTTCCTGAACCCAGAAGAGGTGCGGAAGACACGCGGAAGACACGCAGAAGACACACAGAAGACACGCGGAAGACATTTTTTTGACATCTTCCGGACGTTGCGGACGTTAAGACGTTGACGGGAACTTCTACAAGTTGCAGATTTCCAGAAGACATGTCTTCCTCAAAGACATCTCTGGAGGGTAACAAGATGCACAGAAGATATCTGGGGTATCTTCCGAATGTTTTTTGGGGTTTTTTGTATTCTTTTTGAAAAAAACTATAAAAAATCGCGAAAAAACAAAAAAAAAACATATAAGGTGCGCAATATTGGGCAAAACCGTACTGTGAAGGTAGAATTGCAAAAAAACAAGTGGTTTGTTCGGGAGAGGGTCAAACGTACCAAGTTACTAAGTTAAAACGGCCGCCTAATTTGGTAGAAGAAACTGCTCTTGTTTTAGAGCACCATCGCTCCTAGCAACGGTCGAAGAGTCGATCACGCGCGCAGTGAGTCGCGTGAGACGTGATGACTGCACGATACCGCGGATAGCAAACCCGGAAAATCTGCCAGCGCTGCGCTGCGCTGCGCTGCGCTGGTGTGGCGCTGGCGTGTGGTCGCGGTCGTGGTCAGGCGTCATCGTCATGCTCATCGTCAGCTAGCATTAGCATCGCATCGCATCGCATCGCATCGCATCGTCAGGCCCAGCGCAGGGGAGTGAGCACGAGCACCGCACCGCACATCGACATGACCGTTCGAGTTTGAATTTTATTTAACGTTGAAGTGAAATTTGCATCTACCACTTTTGCACCTGCATCCAACTCAATTCCACCGCAGCCTCGTTTTCCGCGGACTGCTGCTGGGTGAAGTGGTCCTTTTAAAATAGTTCGTCTAACAGAAAAACGTTGCACAACGCAATACTTCAATAGTGATTGCGGGTGCTTTTCGTGCCTTGGTTTTTTTACGCGCACTTCGGCGTGCTTAGCGTCTAATTGAGGTGTGAACGAGACATGTGTTCTCGCTCGTCCTTTGGACGAGATGATGTTGGTTCGATTCCAACTCACACCACTAGGCCTTTTTGTTTTCCTTCGGTAATCTTGTATTTCGTCTCGTACTATTTTTGCGCTTTACTAACCTTTGGTTTTGCGTTGCGCTTTGTTTTTCAGATCGGCTGAAAATGACCTAGTCCAAAAGGTAAAATTTCAGCCCAACCTCAACACCACAAGTAAAGGTATTTGCTCTATCATCCCCTAGTGTCAAACCTAGAAAATACTGCCTTTATGCGTTGTGTTTTTCCGCTTTACTAACCTTTGGTTTTGAGTTGCGCTTTGTTTTTCAGATCGGCTGAAAATGAGCAAGTGGGAAAAGCGCATTTTCAGCCCATCGCCCACAACTAGAAGAGTAAAGGTACTTACCTTACCCTTCCTAGGAATTTGTGCTTGTATTCATTGTGTGTTTTCACTCTACTAAGTGTTGGTATTTTGGTGTGCGTTGTTTTTCAGATCGGTTAAAAACGAGCGAGTGGAAAACCCATGTTTTTGCGTGGTCCAAGACATATGCCATGTGTGCATGTTAGTTGAACATCGTTTCTAGTTAATTAGAATAGTTGTTTAGAACATGAATGTGAAGTAGTTCTAGACACTTAGCTAGTTAGGATAATAATATGCGTGGCCCTCCTTATGATTAGATTCTTGATTGAAAAGTAATATTGTTAAAGCAATTTTAGTCTCCAAAGCATCTTAGCCTTCCACACAAACAAATCATCTCTTGTCGTGTATCAAACATTGAGAATATGTTTGTTAAGGATGGCGAGAAGTGTATTATGCCATACATCTTGTTTGCACTCATCCTTCTTGCAAACTTATTTCAGCCTAAAAATATTCCTCGCGAATGCGTATACGAATGTTGAAATTTATTAGACATGCAGAAGGCATTCAGAAGATATCTTCTGAACGTCTTCTGCATGACTTCTGTACATCTTCTGAATTCCGGAAGATGTCTTCTAGACGTCTTCTGGGTTCCAGAAGACATCTAGAAGACGTCTTCTACGCGTCTTCTAATGTCTACCATCTTCTGAGTTTCAGAAGACGTCCAGAAGATCTTCCGGGAAGATGTACAGAAGACGCCTAAAAGATATCAAGAAGACGTCTTCCGGGATTCAGAAGACATGCAGAAGACGTCCAGAAGATAACTTCTGGATGTCTTCCCGGAAGATCTTCTGCACGTCTTCTGGAAACCAGAAGATGGTAGACATTAGAAGACGCGCCGAAGACGTCTTCTGGACGTCTTCTGGATGTCTTCTGGACCCAGAAGACGTCTCAGAAGACGTTCAGAAGACGTTCAGAAGACGTTCAGAAGACGCGTCTTCTGGTTTTCCCAGAATGTAGGGTCGTGCCTGGGCCAAGAGCATCCGCGAGGACGTTCTTGGTGACAAAAAGCACCATTTTCGCGGTACGGACGACGCTGGCCTTGTGTCCGACCTGGTGGTGCAGCTGCGTACGGAGTTTGAGTCGGCTGGACTGGAGCTCAAGTCCTTTGACCTCGACGACCCCCTTGCGATGGTTGTGAGCCGAGTGAATGGGCTACTATACGACGTGCTGGCTCTCGTGGTGGAGAAGCTGTCAGGGATATGACCGATGCCATAAGTGTCATACATGGCATACGTGTCATACATGTCATACCATGTCATGTCATGTCATATGTTATAATGACATACAGTCGTCGAGTATTCTCAGTACGGTCGACTATGACATGTACAGTCATAATATCTGTCATCCACTCACCATGAGTGACATCTGTCATCGAGAGGCCGAGTACGGCATCTCGATGGCGAAGCAAGACAAGTTCTTGAAGAACAATCTGTTCTGAGAGGACGCGTCTTCGTTTCAAGCATGAACTGAACAACATGCGAGTATCAACAGGCTAATTCGACCAGCCGATACTGTTAGTTCACCCAATGCCCTCGGGTTCACAACCCGATGGTGGTAACGCTTATGAAGCGTGAGGGCATTGGTATATGAGGAGCATTGCGCTCAAGCAGATACTTCTGGACACCAGAGACTGCACTCATACCCCACCAAATATTGTTGCGCGTTGCTACAGTTCAATAGCAGCCGCATAGTCTGAAAGGTTGTATATCAACCTTGACAGTGG
This sequence comes from Cymbomonas tetramitiformis, assembly GCA_001247695.2. Taxonomy (NCBI): domain Eukaryota; kingdom Viridiplantae; phylum Chlorophyta; class Pyramimonadophyceae; order Pyramimonadales; family Pyramimonadaceae; genus Cymbomonas; species Cymbomonas tetramitiformis. Next base: position 20,476 of record LGRX02013149.1, on the reverse strand, counting down.
TATTCTCCGTCCACGCGACGAACGAGGACATAAGAGAGTGTGCAGCAATAGATATATTGTATATAGATTGTATATTGTGTGTGTGACAGGTATCGCGCATACATACAGGCGATAGGGCTCGCACATATACGAATATATCGATTATCTACAAGCGAATAACAGCATTCGCTGCAATATCGTCAGCAAACGGAGTGCGCGAGAAATCATCATTGCGAACGCATTCGCAGCTGATAGCATTCGCAGTAAAATCGTCAGCAAATAATCAGCGACAAGGTGTGCGCACTGCGTACGGATCGCACATACATGCTGTCACCATTTCGCAGGGTTGGTACGATATGCGACATACGGACGCGCGACGAAAAATCATCATCAGTATGTGTGATACGCATCAGCTTCGGCAGGACGCACGGAGTTTCGTTATACGCGCGATGGCATTCGTACCATGCGACATACACCGGCGACAGTGATGTTCGCTATCCGCACTAATCGTTCAGTGCAGCGCACGCACATGATAATTTCGTTATTTGCACATGATTTGCAAAAATCGCTCATCGACTCGCACGTACGATGGTTTAGCTCGTCAGGCGATGCGCACCTGCTATGATTTCATCATGTGCAGGGGACGCACGATAGAGGGCGCATAATCCGTGATGCATCTACATGCAGCGCGTCATACAATATGTGTTGCGCGCGCCGATGCATCTACATGCAGCGTGTACCAGGCACACTCCTGATAACTTATACATATTTTCTCTTTATTTTCCTTTCTTTTCTTTTATCTTCTTTCTTTTCTTTTTATGTTTTCTATTGTTTTTGGTGTATCACATAGGCTTCTAGCCTTATATTCCACTGTTTAATTGCATGACATATACTGGCTACACAGCCTAGCAATACTATCACTTTTCGATATAATGTATGGTCGCGAACCTATAACATCTATATCCTTATGTTCAGTCTTGGCATAAAGCCTAACACTAACATGTACAACTTGTCCTTAATTCATTCAATCAACACTCACTGAGGTTCACTTTTCCCAAGCTTCCCCTTTCATCATGTTGCTCTTTAACTCACTAGCAGGATTCCTAGATTGACATCTGTCATCGGCCAATTACCAGCAGACCATGCCTGATTCTGTTACTCCTCCACCAATCATCAGGCAGATCATGATACTTGTATTGCCATTGCAGATCTTCTCCTGGAATCTACCATGAATCATTTCATTCGGGGCATACCCATGGGGCATACGCCTCGGGGCATACCCATGGGGCATACGCCTCGGGGCATACCCATGGGGCATACGCCTCGGGGCATACCCATGGGGCATACGCCTCGGGGCATACCCATGGGGCATACGCCTCGGGGCATACCCATGGGGCATACGCCTCGGGGCATACCCATGGGGCATACGCCTCGGGGCATACCCATGGGGCATACGCCTCGGGGCATACCCATGGGGCATACGCCTCGGGGCATACCCATGGGGCATACGCCTCGGGGCATACCCATGGGGCATACGCCTCGGGGCATACCACGGGGCATACCCATGGGGCATACGCCTCGGGGCATACCCATGGGGCATACGCCTCGGGGCATACCCATGGGGCATACGCCTCGGGGCATACCCATGGGGCATACGCCTCGGGGCATAGCCCTGAGCTGTCCGTGCCTCCCGGTACACAGCGCGTCATACAATATGTGTTGCGCGCGCACATAGCATGCAAACATGATGTTCGTTCAAATACTCGCAGATGTACATACAATATTTGCAGTCGGACGCACAATATAACATCAGATGAACATTGATGCTGCGCAGTCATATGTGTATTATACCAATAAGCAGTATATACACATATGCTGTAGTGTGCACTATCATTTCACACACTTACAGCATGCAGCATACACTATACATGCAGCATGCAGCATGCAGTATACATCATGCAGCACAATTCCACTATTATACATGCTGACAGTGAGTGATAAGTTAATACACGTATACCACTAACCACAAGTCATCAATATTATCACACACTATAACTTGCCATTATACTGTAACTTGTGCACCATGCATACTATTATAATAATCAGTTTGGTCACAAATGCTTGGCATACATGCACACATATGCATATCCAACTTGATCACGATAACAGTTGGCATACATATGCATATATTAACAGTGTATCATGGAAGTATTGCAAGATTAAAAAGTAAGGACTAATCTTGAAATCACCATGTAGTTCTGTCGATCGATTTGGTGACTGTCTGTCCGCGCCTAACCGACCATAGGTTTGTACCCTATGGAACCGGGGGTTGATTAAGCAATACAACTGTGTTACACTGTAAATATGCACATCTTACACACATACCAGATGTTGCATCAATATACCATATAGCATACCTGCTGTGCAAGTATAGGCTATAAATGAATCCACTTGGTATAAGGTGCCAATCTTGGTCATAAAGACAGTAATTAGCTCAATTATTCCTGACGTAGGATTGGGGATGGAATAATTGTTCTACTGATTCGTTGATCAGAGATGGAATACTCACCGGAGCCATTTGTGAAATATATCAATCAACTCGTCATTCATCATGATGAGATATGCAGGATTACAACTTACTAACCAAATTGATATGCATCATACTAGCCACATGCTGTCCAGTGATATACAGATCATCTTGTATGATAAATCACTATCAATTTGCTTAAGTGTACCAAATCAGCAAGTACCTGCATAATGCATAATCACTGACACTATATTGACATTCACTGATTCAGTAAGTGAAATGATCAACTATAATATCAACCATGTGTATGATAATGTAGATACCATCCAACAAACACATGTGCGTGTTGGATGTCAGTGATGGCGATAGTTATGGTAAACAGGATAAAACCACATGTTGTAGGGCTGGATGGAGAATATCTCCAGACCCGAAGGCAGTATACAGTGTTCATAATGCAGCTGGTAACTGCTGAACACTGTCCATACCTTTACTATCGCTGGAGCAACACCAACTTCTACATTGCATTCTGACAATTGATACAGTTCTGATCAGTTCAAATGCATGTAACTCTCTCAGATCAGTAATTATATTGACAACTGATAGAGGTTATTACAGACACTGCTCTGATTTATTAATCGAGCTTTGTTCTGATTTACTTGGAATCTGAAGATATCACTTTGATACTCTTTCAGTGCACCGCCATATGCCCAAGTAGATGATAGGTTACTGACAAGTTATCACTTAAGTGACTGCACTTAAAGTTGATACACCTATATATTCACATTAGGGTTTGGTCTATTTGTCATGGGTTTCAATCAGTAAAACCCAATGTACCAAATATTGACCATACATATATCTTCACATACCAACATGAAAAATGTCAAATTCCATTTCATGTATTCAGGTGAGATATATTACAGAGGTGTAACAGCTGTATACATTGTAGTATACACCTAGTGCTCACACACACACTGACTTATAAGTCAAAAAGTGGTGAAAATGGGTAAAAATGAAATACGTAAGATTACAAAATGAAAATTTGGGTCCAATTTTTTTTGCTGATCCAATTTTTTACCTATCAACAAATATATGCAGAATTTGTGAGCACTTGTAACACCATGTAACACCCTAATAATCACGTGCAAAAACTAGGGGGTGTAACGTACCTCTCAAGTATCACGTAGTAAACAGTGACATGCTAAATGCAGTTTTGCTTCATTCCTTCAGGAAATGTTCATACTGCTTAAATTTGATATAATTAGTGTTACTGATACCATGTAACACCCTAAAGTCACTGTAGGTGATGAGGGTCACAGTAACCCTACACACCCTAAAATGCCACTATATAATAGTGAACCACACTATATTTGGCATTTTGGTCATGCTGAAATCAGCACATTCATGACCAATATATATCGGGCAACAACCCAATAACTGTAGGGCAACAACCCAATAACTGTACAGCTGCTTCCTATGAGAATTGCATGCTGCTTAATGAGGTAATGGGCACTTGACAACTGCCTATGGAATTCACACTTCCTTGAGGGGGGAAGAAGGTGGAACCATATATATACTTCACCTCATTATATCAATGTACAAATATAATACATGCACAATATAAAGATATATATATATATCACACACACACACACACACATCCATTTTGAATGTTTTGTTGGTGTGGTGTTTTATTTTAGATGGCAGAAGAACCAGCAGTTATACCAGCTATAGATCAAGATCCGACTAACTGGTACTTTGATATTCTGGGTTCTTATGATCATTTCAGCAGATTCAAAATACCTTCATGGTTGAAAGGTTATGCTGACACTCAGACACGTTATGATCAGATAGGATATTTCGATGCCATCAGCAGAATGAAGACAGACATGAGTCGGTTCAGGGATCCAGAGACTGAGCCTAAGGAACCAGATGAGGATTACACGGAGGATAATCCCCCGCCTGCATTTACAGATCCAGATGATGGTCAGGCCACCGCAGCAGTAGTTCCAGCCGCAATTGTCCCCAAGGTGAAAATGAATCCACCGAAGGAGTACAAAGTCGGACAGGATGCGGAGGTTTGGATGGAGACAGTAGACAGATATTTTCAGTTTACATATCCAGGTGCACCAGATAAGGATCTCATCACAGTCTTCCTCACGTTCATACAGAATAATGACAGACACTACTTCCATGTCGTGGCCAAAACACCAGATGCCACGTATGAAGATGTCAGGGTTACATTCCTCAGGCAGTTCGGAAATCCCCACAAGCGGTCAGTTGCCAAAAAGCATCTAATGGCACTGCAGCAGGGTAACCAGACTTTTGCAGATTACTTACGCACATTCACATCACTGGCTTCTTTAGCATCAGTCGATTTGGATGATGTCTTGATCAAGGACAGATTCGTCAGTAACATGGAATCAGACCTTCGGAAACAGTTTCATCTCAGATTTCTGACAGAGGATGAAAGGAATGACTTGTCGTGGGCACAGACCACACAAATTCTGCTCGATTTGAATTATGTAGTTCATTCGAAGCAGGCAGAGACCCTTCACTATATGGGGACAGAAGGAACAGTCAGGAGGCCCAGTCAGAAAAGATAAGGACAAGGGCCGTGGCAATAAGCCATATGACAGAGCCAACCAGAATCGAGGCAACCAGAATCAGAATGCCAACCAGAATTTCCAGAGGAATAAAGGAAAAGGCAAAGGGAAAGCAAAAGGAAAAGGATCAGCATCATCTCCTTCCTAGCCTTGTCAACGTTGTGGTCGTACCAATCACACCACAAAGGATTGTTTTTCCACACAGACACCAAATGGGAAACCCATAAAAGGCAATCCTCCAGCTCAGAATCCATGGAATCAGAGAAGAGGACAGCAGCAACAGAATAATCAGGGTGGCAAAAGTGAGTCTAACAAACTCCTAAAAACAGTCAACACCCTGGTCAAGGAGCTTCAGAATCAGCAGAGCATTAATGCAGCAGTTGCAGCTCCAGCTCCAGCATCAGCTTCAGTTCCAGCTCCTCAGGGAAACTCTCAGGGTACCGGGCAGGTACCAGTGATGAGGGCACCCCGGGGATAAATCAGCCTCAAAATGCCACTGAAGCAAGTGGCCGGGTTGAGAGTATCTCAGAAGAAGTCCTTTCCAACGGTCTGAAACTTCAGTTCCAGCAGATGGATACTCCCTCAGAACACATCGCACAGATGCAGTCACAGACAGCACAGCTGAACTCACAGAAGAAGCTGTTGTTGTACAAAGGGAAAGTATATGGACAGAATACTCACATTTTGGTAGATCCAGGAGCTACATCGTCATTTATCGACAGACAGTTCGCTTCTCAGCTTGGTATATCACCAACAGACTCATCATCATTCTCAGTGGGATTGGCTGGAGGAAGTCAATTATCCTGTACATCCTATCTTCCCAATGCTACATTCACGCTGGGTAAGTATAAGGATACAGAAGATTTCTATATTATTGACATGAAACCCTTCACAGTCATCCTGGGACAGGATTGGTTGGAAAGAAGGAACCCACACATTGACTTCCAGTCCAAGAATATGACGATCACCCGGAAACACTCATCAGGTTCCAGTGTTCGTACAGTTCTGTCCAGAGTTGAACAGACTCCAGATTCAGATGACCTTCCTGAAATGGAATTGGTCAGTGCCACCACTATGAGGAAGCACCTACGACGTATACGATCCAGTGGGTCGGCTGAAGAAGCCGTAGCTTATCTCTTTTTTCTCTCAGAGGTCGATGGTGAGTTGGTCATGGCAGCTGCAGACTCAGACACTACCATGGAAGACCCAGAGGTCACAGCAGCACGTGATCTAATCAGAGAAGACTTTTCAGATATTTTCCAGGAGGATCTTCCAGCTGGCCATAGGCCAGAACGGTTTGAAGGTGGATATCATCGCATCAACATTGAACCTGGGCATAAGCCACCATCACAGCCAGTTCGTACTATTCCAGTGCCTATGATGGAGGAGCTCAAACGACAAATTATCAAATATGTCGAGCTGGGTATCCTTCGTCCATCATCATCACCATATGGGTGCCCTATCATTTTCGCTCCTAAGCCAGGGGTGAAGTGGAGGATGTGCTGTGATTATCGAGCCCTTAATAACATCACCATAAAGGACACGTATCCATTGCCACCTCATGATACCCTTCTTGAACAGCTTAAGGGGGCACGATGGTTCAGCAGATTCGATTTCAACCAGTTTTTCCATCAGATACCCATCCATCCAGACGACATCCATAAGACAGCAATACGTACTAGATATGGTTCATACGAGTGGACAGTGATGCCCTTCGGGTTAACTAACGCTCCTGCGACCGCTCTACGTGTTGGAAATCGAGCATTCTTTGACTTCATCGATCAGTTCTTGGTCATTTTCATGGATGACACCATAGTGTACAGTCCAGATTTTGACAGCCACGTGAAGCATGTTCGACAGTTCTTACAGCGCTGCAGAGATCATCAGTTCTTACATCAGGCCTTCTAAGGTTGAGTTGTTCGTTAGATCCATCGATTTTATCGGACACCACATCTCAGAGGCAGGCCTTTCAATCATCGAAGACAGAATCCGTGCAGTCATGGCTATCCAGCCTCCAGTGTCCTATGGTCCAACCGTTGGTAAGCAGCCTCTACGCCGTATGGCTAAAGATGGCAAGTCATCTCTTCGGTCATTCTTGGGCATGGTCGGCCAGTTTAGGAGATTTATACCAAAGTTCTCCAAGATTGCCGAGCCGCTCAATCGTCTCCTTAAGGATAATGCAGAGTTTGTCTGGGAATCTGAGCAGCAGCAGGCATTTGATAATCTCAAAAGTGCCATCTGCCATGCTCCAGTACTACAGCTTCCAGATCAGAAACTGCCACCTATTATGGAGGTCGATGGATCAGGCACACACGTTGGTCAAGTAGTATTGCAGGATCAAGGAAAATGTATGAAGCCATGTGGCTATCACAGCGTCACTCTTTCTGATACACAGAGACGCTGGCCTATTCCTGAGATCGAGCTATTTGCCATTGTGGAGGGCTTCCGATTCTTTCGCCACATCTTGCTGGGAGCTCCAGAGACTATTGTTCGCTCAGATCATCAGCCACTGGTTTATTTCCAGTCCAAATCCACACTAAGCCCCAAACAGGCGAGGTGGTTGGATGAGCTCTCCGAGTACAACTTTCGGATAGAGCACATTTCTGGCGAGAAGAATAAGGTTGCAGATGCACTCACTCGTATTTCTACACTCTTTGAACTCACTGATTGTCTGCAGCATATAGACGTCGGCGAGGCACATTCAACAGACATTCCGTCTACAGATTCTACATTCATTGCTCTTTTATCTGCATCATCAGGTCATCAGCTCCACGACATTATTATATCTCAGTAATTAAAATGCGTGAAAAACTCACACGTTAAATTTGAAAATGATGTTATGGTCATCATTTTTTTCGTTACTCTATTTTATTAGCTATTGAAAAATATGCTCAAAATGGTACAGCACATGTAACGCCCTTATATTGCCTATATGTACGTGTACAGTTACAGGGGTGTAACATACCTCCTAATAACCACGTGATACACAGTGAAAAATTAAATGCAGGTTTGCTTAAATATCTTTGCAAAATGTTCATACTGCTTTAATTTAACATATTTTAGGGTTACTGATGGTAAGTAACACCCTAATATCACTGTGGGAGATAAGGGTCACTGTAACGTTACATACCCTAAACCACCTATATGATAGGAAACACTTTGTGTTTGGCATATATGTCGGGGTAAAATCAGAGGGACCACTAGTTCCGCAGCCGCATTTCTTAGATCGATGGGTCGTGGTCGTGGAAAAGGGCCTAAGCGCCAGAAAACCGACGAGGTCGTGTTGCTCGCACACGGAAAGGGGCCCGTGAAGAGGACGCAGAAGAACACTTTCGACTGCCACGGTAGCGACGACGTTGATGCTGATATCATGAAATGGTGGTTGGAGAAGTTGCCAAACATGTTTAGGATGGCAAGCCAAAATTTAGCTCCCCCTACTAGTCCAGCTGGGGTAGAACGCACATTTAGTGCATGTGGGCAGATGCATTCAGATTTATGCAAGAGTGTGAGTGAAGGGACCCTAGAACATAGTTCAATGGCCTCTATTAATACCTTGTAAACTAATTTGTTCTCAGACGTGTTATCGATAGGTATCAGGTGCACTATCGATGATTATCGTGATTAATCGGGCTGGCTTTTGTTATTCATATCAATCGATAAGTTCGAATGACTTATCAGGTAGCACTTCACTTGTGTCGCATGATCTTTTATTTTTGTCGCACCATGCGACATATCAATTATATTCTGGGACGACAAAAGTGAGTACGGGGCTCATTATTGTCGCAGTGCGACAAACAGTGAGTACGGGGCTCATTATTGTCGCAGCGACACAAAGAAGACTGATATTTACGGACAGAATATTTACGGAAATTATACAGAAGATTATGGACTATAAACATAATATTACAGTTTACGGAAGAAACATATGCAAACTAACTAACAATTGGTAGGAGAATGTGCTCACGTTAGCAAAGCATGCTCGATTGTCTACTCTATATTCATTACATAACTATGCTTATACATCCTTACAATAAATGTGCAGTGCATACTATTTCGAATGTGAAGTCAGGTATGAACAAAACAAATCCTGTAGACGATTGACTTCTAAAATCTAAAATCTAAAAGATAAGCAGGTTGTTGGGCACCGCAACATGCATTTCGCCAGCGATAAAAGTAAAACTGAAATACCTGCACACAGCGAACGCTAAAACGTCAGAACGAAGTGATAAGATGTTGCAAACATCATAAAAACACGCAGGCATACAAACATTCGAAAACAATAAGCAAAATAGCTCAAACTACACTCTTCACAAATTCCACACAGCAACATGCGTATCGCCAACGAGCATGAAATAGTTGAAATACCTGCACACGGTAAACGCAAACATGTCAGAAATAAGATGAACGACAAACCAACCGCACACGCAACGAGAAACAGCACACACGCGAAACGGGCATTCAGGAATGCGAAACAGGCATTCAGGAATGCGAAACAGGCATTCAGGAATGCGGCGAAACAGGAAAAAGTGACCGGATATCCTGCAAAATTACAGAGAGCAAAGTCAGTGAGAGTGGTGGGACTCGAACCCACGCTGCACAATCTGTGCAGATATCGCCCTCGAAAAAAAAAACACCATACGAGAAACACGCAGAACGAACACAAAACAGGCGCTTGAAAACAAATAGCAAATTCCTGAAGAATATCAGTCAGTGAGGGCTTGTAACAACAACAAATCCGTCGGGCAGCAGTACAGCCCGTCAGTCAGCCTCGCTACAAGAATGCCCTCTACGAAGACAATCAAGGGGCGCCAGCAACCGAATGTTGCTGGCGGCATCGGACATAGCGCAACAACGAACGTGACTTCTAAAACAAGGAAACGCTACTCAGCAAGGATGATGGGATTTAACCGGAAAATAGTTAGTATGCACGATACATGCAGCAGAACAAAACGGGACACAGCAGACAACGGTGTCAGGTGCGCCGCAAAACGAAAGCTTAAAGAATTAACGTGTGAGTGAATATTTGATATGTGAAATCAGCCAGCCGCGGCCCGCGTGGGTCTCATGTCTGGATGAAGATAGCGGATGGAGATAGCGAACATTCAGAATGAAAGTTGATGACAGTGTTTCGGGTGTGGCATTCAACTGTGACACTGTAATCTTCGTGCGACAAAAGAAAGTCCACCGTGTCGCAAACCCATGCCATGTCAGCATGTTGCGAAAGTCTGGAACCAGTCGCATCGCATTTGTCGCGAGGAAGCCACACTTAAGGGCTTTTTGTGGTGCAGTTTTTTAATTTACCAATATATAAATCGAAACTGATCGCGTCGCTGATTGGCTTAGCCAGCGTCTGCAAAACCATCTCGTTTTTGTCGTGCGATCCCTTTTCCTTGTCGTCCCATATTCATGGTGCCTATCTCAGGTGCTCGCACTTCTTATTGGCGGTTATGCGCGATCAGTCGAAAACATCTCATGTAAGCCACCCTGAAATCTGTAGCAAGTGCGCCTTCTATAATTATACAAAAAACACGTGCTCCTTGTACGTGCACAGTCAGCTTATGGTATTTCGCGTGTGACCCATATTCATGGAGTTTATCTAATCTCATGGCTTCTCTGATTGGCGATTATGCGCGATCGGCCGGAAATATCTTTTATACGCCACCTGAAATCTGTCGCGCTGATAACTTCTGCATGAATATCCATAATTCGATACTACGCCCAGGAATATTCTATGCGTCTCTGATTGGCGGCAATGCTCCACCGATTTGTATAACTCTCCTGCTTGCCATCTTAAGGTGACCGGTGTGGACTGCAATATAATTATATATGGGCGGTTACTCCCGATCTGTCGGGGAAATATCACTGTTTCCGTAAAAAAGGGCCCCAAGGTGGACAGTTCTGGTAGTATCGTGTACGTCGATGTCACTTTTTCCAGGAAAACCTGTTTCGCTCCTATAAGGGAAACGCAGGACCTTGCAGCTTTTTGTTGAAAAAGCTGCGAACCGTCGGTTTATAATGTTGAGTATAATCGGATCTGTTTGCGACACGACAAAAAAAAGACACCTCGCGACACGAAAAAGGCGCTTTCGACTTATCAATATCAATCGATAAGTTGGAATGACTTATCAATATCAATCGATTAGTTCGAATGACTTATTCATTGTTATTCGATTAGTTCAAAAAATCGCGATACCGGGCCTTGCTCCGAACTATATATCTGACAGGTTTGGCCCCACTTACGCTTTATTTAGCCACTGCGACACCGCCGAGATGATTGGCTAAAGCCGGGCGCTTGGGATGGAGTGAGGCGCTCCGCGCGTGAGGGTGCCGGCAGTCGCGGGTATGGCCTACGTTTTGTGGGTTGATTTACGGCAAGCTGTAGGCCTTTGAGGACATTTTTCTACGGGATTGAACGTTGGATTGGTTTACGTATTCTGGTTGGTCACCACACCGTTTCGTATCGGCCGCCATCTACCACACGACTTCTCGGAATTCCTGCTCTCTCACGGCAACCGTATCGGCGACCCACCACATTTCTTGGCCGCCCGAGACTTCCGCATTTTTTTCACGTCTTCTTGCCTCACTCCACCCCTGTAGTCTTCTTCATCATGGTCGCTTCTACTAGATCCACAGCTAGCATGGCGAATCGCCGCCGCACATTGAACACGATTTTTGACTCCGTTGCTGCCAGGCATGCCAACACGCCCGCGACTCCGCCAGCAGCACAGCCGCCCGCTAATTCGGCGGGGGCTACATTTTTGGCGTCGGTACGGACTTTACAGCGGGAGCATTTCGACATGAAGATCTCCGAGCACGTTCAACGCAAGTTGTTCGAGGGCAAGGTTGGGAGATTTTCCGGTGCGGAGTCCCACGCGGCGGCCCTCTTCACGAGAATGGTCTCTGCGTTGCACACGGCATTCGTCACTGAGGACATCGGTTTTGCTCCGCTCTTCACGCTGGACGACGCTACTTTGGCCGTCCGCGTGGAGGCCAACAATTTATTGTTCTCCACACTCGAGCTGCTGGTGGACCCCTCCTCGCCGGCAGCGGACTGGATGGACTCCTCCCACGCCAGCTTTCCGGGGGACGGTAAGCGTGTTCTACTCGAGTTCGCTCGTCGCATGATCCCTGTTGGTGACCCCTTCCAGGGGCAAGCGGACATGTTGGGCGTCCGCATCTCTGCGGGCGTGGACCCGCATGGCCCGATCGAGGACTTCAACGCCGCGCTCAAGGCAGCGAGGGCAAGGGCAACCCTCATGGACGAGGACGTGAAGTCCCTTTTCATCAAGGCCCTCGACGCCACCTTCTACCAGCCGGTGGTGTCCCGCCGCTTGCTCCTTCACGACCAACGGGCCGCCCACGACCTCCTCACCATCCAGCAATGGGTACGTGAGTGCTACGGCGAGCACGTGCGGGCGGGCACCGCCGCCGCATCCGCGCACCGGTACTCCCACGGCACGCATTTCACGGAGAAGGACATCGGCGATTCGGGCGCGACGGATGAGATCGCGGACTTGCGGACGATGGTCCTCGACTTAAAGCGACAATTGGCCGCCTTCCTCGTCACCGCCGGGTCCGAACCGTCTCCGCGGGGATTTACTCCTCGCGCGGACAAGCCGGATCGCCGCATCAAGACCCGCTTCGCGGCCTCGCCCCTCCCCAAGGAGGGAAATTGGTCTCAATCCGTCTCCAAGAAGGTGGCCTTCCATCGCGACACCGGTGCGACCGTCCCGTACTGCCAGAATCAGGTGTGCGCTAAGGGGAAGGCGCGGCATAGGCATCGGGACTGCCCGAACGGGGGCAGGACCGGGCTCTCGGCCTACGCCTTCGCTGAGGAGGCCGAGAACTCCGTGCTAGCCGCGAAGTTCCAACACGCCATCGACCGCGACGACCCCGCGGAGTTCGACGCCCTTTGCGTGCTTGCGGGCGGGAAGCCGGAGGTCTTCACCGATCTTTCCGCATGCTCGTTCTGCGAGGAGGACGGTGAGGCCCTCGTGTCCGCCGTCACCGAGTTCTCTGAGATGGCACGCACGGCTGGGGCTTCGACATTCAACGCCAACACCTTCACTGCCAACTTGCCGGTGGTGTCGGAGCCGCCCGCACACTCCCCGCCCGCGTCAGTTGAATCCGAGGAGGAATGGACCGGTCCGCCGAACCCCTTCTGCCCTCCCGTCACCCGCACGTTTGCCGATTTCATTGAGAGCACGGGGGTTGCGTTGGGGGCGCCCGACGAGCCGGCCCCGAGCATGAATTTGCTCTCCGCGGTTGGGGCACCGGAGCGCGTGATGAGCTACGACGAGCCCGCGACCTACGCCACGAGCGACGATGACGACGAGGATGCCTCGGTGGCACTGCCGCGGCCACGCACGGTACGGCTGTGGGAACGGCATTCCGGGTATCGGGAAGTCTCTTCTCACTTCCTCCTTGGTGTGTGCGCTCTTTGTAATTTGTGCCACCGCCGCACCGCACGCCGTTGCCGGTGTCGGTGGTGCTGATGCGCGCGCATGCACGGCTCCACCGGTCGGTGGTGCTACGTGGACTGCCTCGGCAGTCCCGGCTACGGGAAGATCAACAACTACCTTGCATCGTAACGATCTTGGCGACGCGGTGGGTGGTGCGAGCACGGCTGCTATTCCGCCACATCGGCAGACGCGATATCGGGAGCTGCGACAGGGGTTCCACACTCTCCGCAATGTCCCGCGGCTGCCATGGCTATATGATCCCGACCCGCCAGTTCCGCCGTCGCCGCATTACCCGCCACCGCCGTACTCGTCCGATGACGAGGAGCCGAGCTCTGGTGACCATGCGGCTGTGATCGAGGATTCAGGAATTTCTTCTACGAATGATTTACCACCGGCCCCAGAGGCCGGCAACCACTTCACCCTCACGCTGCTCCGGGCCGGACCGCCAGTCCCGCAGACCTCTAGTGGCTGAGATTGGTCACACCGTGCCTGCCTAGAGATTAGCTATTGCTTAGCCTCCTAGATGTGCAGAGGAGCTCTCTAAAATTGAGCTGTGTTTAGGGTTTTAGCAGTTAACAGCAGTATCTGTCAACCTTGCTGTGACCTGGGACCGCCCTGACCAAGAGTACAGGCCACCGGGTGTGCTACAGTTTCCTCCTGAAGTTAAGTAGGGAGTTTGTTTACTTCATTTCACTACTAGCTCCGGTCACCGCCCTAGGTGGTGTGCTGGATGTGACACACCGACAGTTTAATCTGTCAATTGTCACTTCCTAAAAGTAGGCTGGGTGACCGTCACCAGTAGTCGGGAAACTCCCGTTAGTATTTATGTGTATCTCTCTTTTATCAAACTGACTTTTACCGTTCTGATCCCGAAACCCTTAACTCAGGGTTTATTTCCAGTTATCTGATATATTCACTCCGAACTATATATCTGACATGCCTTTCGGATTGACCAATGCTCCTGCAACCGCTCTACGTGTAGGAAATCGGGCATTCTTCGACTTCATCGATCGGTTCCTTGTCATTTTCATGGATGACACTATTGTGTACAGTCCGGATTTTGACAGCCACGTGAGTCATGTCCGACAGTTCCTCCAGCGTTGCAGAGATCACCAGTTCTTCATCAGGCCTTCCAAGGTGGAGTTGTTCGTCAGATCTATAGACTTTATCGGACATCACATCTCTGAAGCAGGCCTATCCATCATCGAAGACCGAATCCGAGCAGTCATGGCAATACAGCCTCCAGTGTCTTATGGTCCTACCGTTGGAAAGCAGCCTCTACGCCGTATGGCTAAAGATGGCAAGTCATCCCTTCGGTCATTCTTGGGCATGGTCGGCCAATTTAGGAGATTCATACCAAAGTTCTCCAAGATTGCCGAGCCGCTCAATCGTCTCCTTAAAGATAATGCAGAGTTTGTCTGGGAATCTGAGCAGCAGAAGGCATTTGATAACCTCAAAAGTGCCATCTGCAATGCTCCAGTACTACAGCTTCCAGATCAGAAACTGCCATCTATTATGGAGGTCGATGAATCAGGCACACACGTTGGTCAAGTGGTACTACAGGACCAAGGAAAAGGCATGAAGCCATGTGGCTATCACAGCGTCACTCTCTCCGATACACAGAGACGTTGGCCTATTCCTGAGATCGAGCTATTTGCCATTGTGGAGGGCTTCCGATTCTTTCGCCACATCTTGTTGGGAGCTCCTGAGACTATTGTACGCTCAGATCATCAGCCACTGGTTTATTTCCAGTCCAAATCCACACTAAGCCCCAAACAGGCGAGGTGGTTGGATGAGCTCTCCGAGTACAACTTCCGAATAGAGCACATTTCTGGCGAGAAGAATAAGGTTGCAGACGCACTCACTCGTATTTCTGCACTCTTTGAACTCACTGATTGTCTGCAACATATAGACATCAGCGAGGTTCCAGTCATTGACATACCGTCTACAGATCCTACATTCATTGCTCTTATATCTTCTTCATCAACTCATCAGCTTCACGACATCATTATATCCCAGTATGATCGTGATACATTTGCACAGACTATATTGGCTAAGCTGACATCATCGACTTCATCACAGTCAGTCAGCAGCTTCGAGCTCATTCAGGGGTTGATCTATCGCAAGACCATATATGGCAGACAGCTTTACATTCCACCTACTGCCAAGGTCCCTACAGATGACGGTGAGATCACACAGCTTCGCCACATTCTCCTTCATGAGTGCCACTCAGCCACTATTTCTGGTCATGTAGGCAAAAATCGCATGCTTCATCTATTGCGTAGCCGATATTATTGGCCAGGAATGACGACGGCAGCCATCCAGTACATTCGGGAGTGCCCCGTGTGTCAACGCCAGAAAACGAGGAGACACAAACCTTATGGTCAGTCACATATACGATATTGTGTGCCTAAGACAAAATGGCTTGATGTATCTCTTGACTGGATTACTGACCTGCCTATCACCACTAATGGGCACGACAGTATATTTGTGGTAATGTGCCAATTCTCTCATCGCTGTCATCTCATTCCCTTCAGCATGACCTGGACTGCTCAGCATACTGCTTCGATATATATGCAGCATATCTTCAAGCTCCATGGTCTTCCGAGGAACATCATCTCAGATCGAGACCCCAGATTCACCTCTACATTCTGGCAAACACTGTGGAAATCTACTGGTACGAGATGCTGAAATCTGTATAGGCAGCCCTGACTGGGAGTCCCGGTCAGGCCCCTATGACAGACTCCTAGGACCAACACTGGACTGCTGACTGATCTATAGGTTCGTGCTGTGACACACGCTGTGTCACAGGTAGGCTAGACTCCGAAACCGTCCGAGACCGTTCCGGGTATATCTAGCTTAGGGTTTATTTATCTTATGAGTTTATCCACACAGTTCGGGAGTTTCTGATATCTAGTGAACTAGGATATTCCAGTAGGTCGTGGCCCCATCCACGCTTTTATTCCACTTGCTGATTTGGCCATGATTGGCTAAACGGCCGCTTGGAGAGGTGGTGCGCGCATGCGCGTTTGGGTGCGACTAGGAATTATGGTATGAATTGTTTGCGGTAAGCAACTGGGAGTGGCGGCCATGGGGACCGCGCCTCGTTACGGACTAGTCTTAGCAATGTTCGGATCCAGTTTTGCACCGGCACTGGCCCTGCTGGTTACTGTTTTCTGGGCTGGTGTTCGCGACACCTTCGACTTAGACAACATCTTCGAGTGCCCCTCGCCGCTCCACTCTCTTAGCTCCTCTCCGCTGCTGACCGTTACCATTTTTCCGCTACCACACCCAACCGCGCGACTGCGTACCACCTCCCCTCTGGCTTTTCAGAGTATGGGCATGTTAACCCGAGCGAAGAAGTCCCTGGACAGGGACAGTGACATTGACGCCTCACTGAGGCTATTAGACGGGGTTCGGAACAGTCCGACGGTGCGTACGCCAACTGTTCCGACCCCCGCTCCGACTTCCAACGAGGATGCAGACGTGGCGACCAGGAAGTACTTGCAGGAGCAGAGCAAGCTGGTTGACGACGTCTACAAGGCGCGTCTGCACCGCCAGTGGGCCAAGGGTATCCGCGAGGATGTCCTTGGTGACAAAAAGCACCACTTCCGCGGTACGGACGACGCTGGCCTCCTCTCCGAGCTGGTGGTGCAGCTGCGTACGGAGTTTCATTCGGCTGGGCTGGAGCTGGCATCCTTTGACCTCGACGACCCTCTGGCTCGTGTGGTGACCAAGGTCAACGGTTTGCTCTTCGACGTTCTGGCTCTGGTTATCGAGAAGCACAGCAACGCCTACGTCTGGCTGACTGGCACCGACGCCTCGTCTGACCGTGATGGACGGCGAGCTCTTGTGGACATCATCAAGGGCTGCGTACCTGTGGCGCTACGTGAGTCGCACCAGGAGGAGCACGCCGCGTTGCGTTATCCCGCAGACACTGACCCGCAGCCCATCTTGGCTCGGGAACAGCGTCTGGTGCGGGATAACAAAGCTACGGACTGGACACCCACCGAGGAGACCAGGAAGCTCTCCCTGTACAACCGGCTGGACCCGGTGTTTTACACCGCGGTCAAGGTGCGGTATCCTCTCGCGGCCGATCTTGCGCATGTCTCCTTGGCGTCTCTTCGCTCCCTTGTGGTGGAGATTTATCAGGCTTGGGCGCAGACGGGGGCGGGGAAGGCAGTCTCGGGCAAGAGCGGCATCTCCGCGCAGCTCTCCAGCACCGAGTACGGTGCCCTCCTCAACAAGATCAACGAGCTTCAGGAGTTGCTGCGACAACAGCGCGGGGCGGACGCGCTGCCGGCGCAGCAGCAGCGGCAGCAGCCGCAGCGTCAGCAGCGGCAGCAGCAGCAGCGCGGTACGCAGCGGGGATTCCGTGTCGGCACGCACCCGCTGCCTGCAGTCGGTTTCGACCGTGACGACCAAAAGGCGAAGCCCTTTTGCGGGAGGTGCAAGAAGGCGGGAAAAGGTGAGCAGTACCACTTCTACCGCGACTGTCCGTTGGGCGGGCGTCAGCATCCCCCGCACTCGGCCGCGGCATTCTGCATTCCCATCGACGAGGAGGACGCGGAGGGGGTGCGTGCATTGGCCATGTGTGCCCTGTTCCAGCAGGCGGCGGACGATGGGGCTGAGGCTTTTGCCACTGCGGCATCTACGTACGGGCCGCCTGCGGTACTCTGTGCGGGTGCGGTGGGTGGGATCGACGTGTCCGCCTACGGCTTCACGATAGAGCCGCATCAGCCTGCTGACGAGCCCGCAGGTGACGACATTCATCAGCGGCTGGACGATCTCGCCGCGGAGGTCCATGCCGCGGCAAACTGCAAGGTGCACTACACCCACGCATCCTTCCCACCACGGGCGGTTCTCGAGCCGCATGCATCGGCTCTGGTGTGCGGCCCCGCGGCAGCGGGGATCATGCCGGAGGAGCAGGTTCCGGCAGGTGGTGCGGCGGCATCGGCATCCGCCGTGCCGGCCCCTGCTATACCCGTCTCGCAGGAGGAGGGTGTGAAGCCCGTGCCGCTTCAATCGGCGCGGGTGACTGCCACGACGGACGGTGAGTTCCCTGGATTCGTTCAGACTGTCAACCACGCCGCCATCGCGCCGGTTGACCTCACCGGCTACGACACCGACGACTACGAGGACTTTGCCGACGGCAGCTTCCGGCTGAGGCCGCGGGGTTCGCCTCCGTCGGCCAATCATGCTTCCGGGCCGCCCGTGGACGAGCAGAGGACCTACGGTTGTGGGAAGCCGCCCTGGGGCTTTCCTGCCACGGTTGTACCATGGGGAATTCCTTTCCTCCTTTCCCTCGTTCTTTGCATCTCGATCATGGGGGTGGCAGCCGTGCCCGATGCTCAGTCGGCTGCGGGATTGCCTTCGCCTGGTGGTGACCTCGATTGGGAGACTCCGTCAATTTTCTCCACGAATGAATTTGTTGAATCCGTGATCCCGGCTCAGGGTTTCTTTGTGGCTGACAATGTGCCACCGCTTGAGCCGCCTGAGCCCCCTGACATCTTTCAGGATCTTGCTCAGGCAGATTTGAGCTTCGACATGGCCTTCTTCTACGGTGTGGCTCTACATGAGAGAGGTCCTTTCGGGAACCCTCCCTTCGGGTCCGACTTGGTTGAGACCACAGCTGGCTACTTTGGTGTTGTCGATTGACTTCTTGTTCACTCTGGATGCACACCGACATGGTGGTGTGCGGGACTCCGGTGACTTCAACAACTTTTATGGTTTATGCTTTTGCTTTTGACATCTACAAGTTATATTCTGGCTTGCTAGCTCGGTGCTTTTCAGTTGTTTAGTGGGTGCACAATGCCCGTAGGTTTCTGCACCTGTGCTAGCTAGAGGGTTTCCAATTTGTGTTTCAGAATTGCACAGTTGGATTAGCAGTTAGGTCTGTCAACCTGGCTCCTGCCCTAACTTATCTTACATTATCTGACTCTCCTAGATAGTCACCACCCACAGTGCTGGGGTGGTGTGCTGAAATCTGTATAGGCAGCCCTGACTGGGAGTCCCGGTCAGGCCCCTATGACAGACTCCTAGGACCAACACTGGACTGCTGACCGATCTATAGGTTCGTGCTGTGACACACGCTGTGTCACAGGTAGGCTAGACTCCGAAACCGTCCGAGACCGTTCCGGGTATATCTAGCTTAGGGTTTATTTATCTTATGAGTTTATCCACACAGTTCGGGAGTTTTCTGATATCTAGTGAACTAGGATATTCCAGTACGAGATTGTCTATAACGTCTTCACACCATCCACAGTCGAATGCAAGCAATGCGAGGAGCTATGCCTTCATTGAGGACATCCTCAGGTAATTTTCAATTTGTTGATTCGTGATTCACCATCCTCTGGTTTATAAACTGATTAGATAGTACTTTTCATCCACAGGTGTTGTTGCAATGATACTTCAGCCAATTCGTGGGAGGACAAGTTGCCTCTGGTGGAGTTTGCAATTAACGACACAGTTTCTGCATCTACTGGTTATTCACCATTCTATCTCGACTCAATGGCGCAGCCACTTTCGCCTCATGACCTGGCAATCATCATTCCGCCAGAAGCTCCTGTTCCAATACAGAATGCTATTCGAGATCATTTTGACCAGTACTCGGCTGTACATGCCAACGCGGTAGACAACATTTCCCGAGCAGCAGAAATTAGCCAAGCCAGATTCAATAAGACTCACATGCCTCGGCAATATGCAGTAGGGCAGAAAGTTCTCTTACGGACCGAGTTTATCCAATGGACTGGTTTGACAGAGGCAGGCAGACACTTTAAGCAGCCATATATTGGGCCGTTTACCATATCCAAAGTGCTAAGCCATGGACGTGCATTCGAGTTAGATTTCGGAGATCTCGATATCCGTATCTATCCGGTACAGCCTGTATCCAAAATAGAGCTGTA
>LGRX02013148.1:0-11163 GCA_001247695.2 Cymbomonas tetramitiformis | reverse complement strand
TTCAGCAGCAGCAGCAGCAGCAGCAGCAGCAGCGAGCAGCAGCCTCATCAGCAGGAGCAGCAAGCTCAGCAGCCTCATCAGCCGGAGCAGCAGCAAGACCAACCGCAAACCAACGCCCAACTCATGCAACGCCTAGCTGATCTGCAAGTGGAGCTACAGATCAAGGAGTTGGAGGATCAGCTGAAGGCGCGCACTGCTGTGGAAGTGCCCCCCGCAGCCATTCCTTCCGCACCCGCGGCTGCGAGCACCCCCCTCGAGCCTGTGCCGCTCCTTGGAAACTACGCCGTGCCGGGGGGGCATTTCAGCAACGCGGGGCAATTTATGCCCAGCCTGCCGATGCATGCAGGGGCCTTGGTAGCGCCTCAGCTGCAGGCAGAGCCCCAGGTCACGATGTCATTGCAACAAGCAAGGATGTTGAGTGCTGCTTTTGGGGGATATGGGCAGACTCCGGGACACGCAGCACCTCGCAACCCGAGTCTGGAGGAGTTTGCCCAGTGGCAGTGGAGGCGTTAGTAGTACCGAAATTTTAAAATGCAGATATATCACCATCAATATGCTTTGCTTTGTTTTGACTGCTGTTTACTTATACTTTGATATTTTTAGTTGCCTTCATTGTTTTCCATTGCGTCGTCTTTCTGTTGTACGCATTAGACATATGGTTTCTATATTGCTGCATTATTACACATATGATTCATCATTATTTTTAAGTTCGATTAGCATTGCACAGCTTGTTGCAGCACGTAATATTCATGATATTCACAAACAGACTTAAAACACTCTGCTAAATAACTTCAAAACTCGCATATTACTTCCCCCAAGTCACCCCACACACTCGCGCGCACTCAAAACGGGCGAAAAAGGGCCAACATAACGATTTTTTCGCAATTCCAAGCTGGGAAAAGATGTTTTTCATAATCCAAAAACGCGGTGAATCTTAGAATTGTCGCGGCAAGGTGCGGCGAACTTCTAAACTCCCTTATTACATCGCCCAACTCACCCAACACACTCACGCGCACTCAAAAAAACGGGCGAAAAAGGGCCAACATAACGATTTTTTCGCAATTCCAAGCTGGGAAAAGATGTTTTTCATAATCCAAAAACGCGGTGAATCTTAGAATTGTCGCGGCAAGGTGCGGCGAACTTCTAAACTCCCTTATTACATCGCCCAACTCACCCAACACACTCACGCGCACTCAAAACGGGCGAAAAAGGGCCAAAATAGCGATTTTTTCGCAATTACAAGCTGGGAAAAAAAATTCTATGATCCAAAACGCGGTGAACCTTAGAATTGTCGCGGCAAGGTGCGGCGAACTTCAAAACTAGCTTATTTCATCCCGCAAAATATATACCCCCCACACTATAAAACCACCAAAACAGGCCCAAAACAGCAGTTTTTTCTCAATTGCGAGCTCCAGAATTTTTTTTCCAAAAACCAAATGCGCGGTGAAACTTTTCATAGTCGCGGCAAGGTGCGGCAAAAGTCAAAACATGAAATATTTGCACTATGCATGTGACCATACTTGTGACATTTAACTTTTTGCGACCGCTCTCGTAGGGACATACGGAACCTCCGTGTGCGTGCGCTTTTGCCTGGTTTTAGCGGTAGGTTCATTAATACCAAAGTCTTCTGCATCCGATATATCTGCATATACTTCACCGACTTCCTTGCCATGACTAGTAAACTCAAAGGCCTCACTCATGGCGACGAGGTGTGCGAGGATTTTTTTGCCGGAGCAGTTTTCATGTCAAGCCTAACGAACTGGCGATGACATGCAAGACTTATTCCAGAATAACAACAGATGTTGAATTATTCCAGAAAATATCCAAAATTATTCCAAAATAAACTGTATTCCACATGCATTTGGCCAGGCTCAAATTGAGTAGCCCCATCCCTGACTCAGTGAAAGTTTCGTGCATCAAAAGTTTAAGCGGAGCGATGAAAAGTCAGT
This sequence comes from Cymbomonas tetramitiformis, assembly GCA_001247695.2. Taxonomy (NCBI): domain Eukaryota; kingdom Viridiplantae; phylum Chlorophyta; class Pyramimonadophyceae; order Pyramimonadales; family Pyramimonadaceae; genus Cymbomonas; species Cymbomonas tetramitiformis. The sequence goes on along the minus strand of LGRX02013148.1, from coordinate 9,214 downwards.
TTGAAGAATTTAGTTTTCAGTTTTTTTAGGCAAGAGAAAAACAGGGCACATTTCTTATGGGGATTGGCCGGCCCGGGGCCGTTAGAGGTCCCCAAAAATTACCCCGGGCCGATTGAGGGCCGAACGATTGTCATCTGCCGGGCCGTAACACAAAATGACAAGAATGTCCCGATTTCAGGTCGGGCCAACTGGCCGATAGCGGGCCGTGATAACATTTTAGCCCTTGCTTGGGAGGTATATACTGGTCGCAATCAACGTTTCACTCATCCATTCGTCTCATAATTTTGTTTCACGTGTAGAGGAGTTCAATGCCATCATGTCAAGCTATCGAACGTAGGTGTGCGGGCAGTTTTCAGTGCAATCGGAACCGAAAACGATATAGTGGGTTTCGGCCACATCTAAGGTGACCGGGCTGGCCGAAGGCGGGCCGAGTAAGCACCGAGTGTCGGTCGGCCCGGCCGAAAGCGGGCCTAAATATTTTTCAAATGCGGGCCGAGAGCGGATCCTGGAAGATATGTGCCCTGGAGAAAAAGTTTCAGTGTCACACGAGATCTACAGATCGACTTCCCCACTCGGGTTGCAGACTACAGTGTCAGACGAGATCCACATATGGACTGCTGCTCTCGAGTCGCCATACAGACGTTCAGAGTTTCTCGATGTTCACAGTTCGACTTCCCCACTCGGGTTGTCGACGGCCGTTGTAACAGCATTCGGAATCATAGCTGATTAGGTCGTGAACTATTTGTGCTGAACAGTTGTTCTAACCCTCATCATCATTTCTTAAGGACTCAGCTTCGTAAGGTTGTTGTCTCGTTGTTCATGCCAACCCCAGTCCCCCCCCCCGTGGGGCGGCTGGGAGCATCGAGCAGTGTTACCGTCAATAGCCCTGCTGCTTGGAGTTGAGATTTCACCACAACGGAGAATGACAGAATGGCACATGCATTTGGCAGGCTCAAATTGAGTAGCCCCATCCTTGACTCAGTGAAAGTTTCGTGCATCAAAACGTAGTATTATTATTGAATCGTTATAGCACAATTAAAACAATAATAAAGTATCGTTATTTTATTACCCGTGCTATATGTGTGCTATATCGTACTTGCGATATAGCATAGATATAGCCTATTAAACTTGGATGCTATAACCATGCTATATTTGTGCTATATCGTACTTGCGGTATAGCACAGATATAGCATATAACATGCTATAAGCGTGCTATATGCGTTCTATATCGTACTTGCGATACAGCATAGATATACTATAGATATTGCATACATATGTTTAGCCTATATCCGTGCTATATCCATGCTATATCGCACTTTAGGACTGTGAGATATAGCATGGATATAGCATAGCTATAGCACAGATAAAGCACAGATAAGATGGGTGCATGTAAAGCATGCTATATCTGTGCTATATCCATGGTGTATCCATGCTATATCTCTGATACATATAGCATGGATATAGCATGGATATATATAGCATGCTATATCATTTGCTAAAACCGTAGGGGCTAGCCCGGTGCCAGATGCGTGCCTCGGGACTCATTTGCCAGCCCCGTGTCAGATGCGTGCCTCGGGACTCATTTGTCGGCCCGGTGCCGGATACGTGCCTCAGGACTCATTGGCCGGCCCATGCCGGATCGTGCCTCGGGACTCATTAGCCGGCCCGGTGCGGTGCGTGCCTCCGGACTCATTTACCCGGCCCCGTGCAGATACGTGCCTCGGGACTCATTGGCCGGCCCCCGCTGCCGGATGCGTGCCTCGCGGAACTCATCGGCCCGGCCAGTGCCGGATGCGTGCCTCGGTTTCATTAGCCAGCCCGTTTTAGATGCGTGCCTCGGGACTCATTAGCCCGACCCGTGCCAGATGCGTGCCTCGGGACTCGTGTGACCCCGTGCCAGATGCGTGCCTCTTGGACTCATTGGCCAGCCCGGTGCGGATGCGTGCCTCGGGATTTTTGGGCTGTCAGATGCGTGCCTCGAAACTCATTGACCCGACCCGTGCCAGATGCGTGCCTCGTGACTCATTGGTCAGCCCCGTGCCAGATGCGTGCCTCGGGACTCATTGGTCAGCCCGGTGCGACGTGCCTCGGGACTCATTGGCCAGCCCGGTGCCAGATGCGTGCCTCGGAGCTCATTGGTCAGCCCGGTGCCAGATGCGTGCCTCGGTGGCTACTGCCCGACGGTCCTTGTCATAGGACCGGAAATCGCGTCCGGTCCTATCACAAGTACCGGAGTTTCGGGAATTTTTTGAGCGTCATCTTGACGGTCGGAGACCCTATCTTCCGTATCGTAGTACCCTTAGGACCTAAACTTAGTGCCTATATGCGCCACGTACCTTATTATGTCGTCATATAACGCATATATCCAATGCATTTGTACAAGGCACCCTATCATTTTTGGGGTGCAACTCTTGGAGGACGGTGATAAATACCTCTTATCCTTCCATATTTTTAATCCAATCGAATGTGGAGTCTGACAAGCTTGTCAATCTACCAATTTGAACCCTAACATCGTTTCTAATCATGCGCAAAAGATTGTGCACGTTTCCGATACATATTGGTTCATATATACACCTTGCGAGTTTGGGTTTGGGTCTGAAACCCTATCTTTTTGCTAAATTTGACACCTTATCTTTCTAGGAAGGGAATCTGCCCTTGATGTGCAAATACGAGTGAGGATATACTACAATTTTCATCCTGCACGTAGAAGTCCTATTCCATGTATATATAATGATTTTTTGAACGCTTTACACAACTGAAAGACGGGCTAATATGACTTGTATGCATCGGCAAAGGGATGCGGTTTTTATCACTGATTTTCAGGAATTCTATCTCGTATTTCTTCTACGTTTGAACTTCGTGAGCTATATTTGTGGGCATATTATGGGTTTCCAAGGTATCGCACATGATAGATATCATGAATAGGTCCCAAATATGTTAAGTTAGTTTGGGCGCTATAGGCATTATAAAGCCATTTGATGAGTGAACGAAGCCCCGCCCTTTCCGGTCCTTGTGATAGGACCGGTTATTTTTATTAATTTTAAGCGATGCTACCCCCACTAGTTCCACCATCCCACAACATGCCCTAATCAAGTATACCGCCCAAACCACGTTCAAGATAAATTCTTTGACACTCATAAATGATGCCCGGACACTCATATATCAAGTATATCTTAAAAACGCACTCGCAATCCCCAATTCATTACGGTCCGTGTCATAGGACCGGACCGTCGGGCAGTAGCCATCGGGACTCATTGGCGATTGGCCAGCCCCGTGCCAGATGCGTGCCTCGGGACTCATTGGCCAGCCCCGTGCCAGATGCGTGCGCAGGACTCGAAGTAGCCCGGCCCGTGCCCGGTTATGCCTCGAGGTTCATTGAGCCGACCCGGTGCCAGATGCGTGCCTCTGGACTCATTGGCCAGCCCGGTGCCAGATCGGGGCCACGCGACTTTTAGCACGGCCGTGTAGTTTTTCGTACAGTGACCACCTCTCCTCACATGAAGGAGAGAGAGCGTTGCTTTGAGGCGCGCCATGATAGCGGGAGTAGCCACTTCTTCGGATGTCCACTTGTGGGGTGACTGCACTCTGTAGGACTCTGTCTTATTATCGTTTGGCGGTCGTCGGATCATGTATATTTTCGTGTCACCCGTTGGGATTCGAGTTTTGATTGAGTATGTATGTAAGGTAATTTCGTCCGGTCCTAGATCATAAGGAGCAGACGAGAGGTATGACAAAACTTAGAAAACGTCGCACACCTCTCCAGAATTATGACGTTCTACGGCAGAATGATTCCATATATATTTTACATTTACATTTCGATTTACTGTGACGTGACGATCAAATGACTCCCCACAAACTCATGCGAAATCTAATAAAATGTAAAATATGGAATCAATCTGCCGTAGAACGTCATATTTCTGGAGAAGTGTGCGACGATTGTCCAGTTTTGTCATAACCTCTGCTCTTTATGATCTAGGACCAGACGAAATTACCTTACCTTACATACCAATGTTTTTGGTAGGGCCAGATCCGCCAGAAATTTCTGGCGGCACGGGGTGGAATTTCTGGCGGATCTGATCGGAGGCCACGCACACTGGTACATCCTCACACACGATATGTGGTGGAATGAAGGAAGGAAATATTCTCATGTAGGCATTTGACATTAATTTTGTACTAAGGAATCGATGGTTTTTTGAAAAAGAATATTCTTTTTTTCAAAATTTTCGCCTGCGGCAGGCTTTTTCCGGCGGCCTTCGGCCGATTTCAGGTGGGCTTCGCCCACTACCATAAACGCTGCTACATACTCAATCAAAACTCGTTTCTCAACAGGTGACACGGAAATCTATATGATCTGACGACCCCAAAACGATGACGATGACACCTCCAGGTCCGCCAGGTCCGTCATCGCCATCGACATCGCCATCGCCATCGCCAGGTCCGCCTCCGTTTGTATTCTTTGTATAAATACAAAATACATATACGAATGATGAGATGATCGAACGATCAGATTCAGATTTCAGGTGGCCTACAGGCCTAGCGGAGATCTCAAAATTGAGATCGACCAGCCTAGTAAAGTCAGTAATTACGGCAAAGGGACAGGGTCACAGGGGCGCTGGGAACTGTACAAGATGACACCGGATGACTGCATGTCACGTGCTCCGTCATCGTCACGTCCGGCACACAAAGACCATCGCATGACAGAATTTTAAAATCATCCGAGAGTATACGGCAGATTGATCCCATATTTTGGACTGCATTTTCGTATAAGTTTGTGACAGTCATTTTGACCGTCACGGCACAGTTCACTTTTAACAGTGTGATTTACAGGGTAAAGATGAATTACCCAAAAAATGTCGTGTTTGGCTTTTGCGGCCATGACAGCGCACCCGAAGGTTGAAGCAGGATATGGTACCGACCAATTATGACCTTCCGAGTCGACCTACGGTCGGTTTTTCCCCCATTCGCACCTGACACGTAGGACTGCAGGGATGGATGCTTCAGCGGATGATGCCGCGGGCCCAGAAACAAGGTCAAATCAACCTGATGCAAGAAACACCGACCGTAGGTACTCTTAATATATCATATATTCATGTTATATGTATGCCCTTGGGGCAAGTGCGGTGCGCATGAGGTCTCCCGCAGGGAAGATATCTTACCGTTTGGCCGGCCGCAGGCCGAACGGGAAGGCTGCTGGCCGAGGTGCGGACGATGTTCCGCATCGGCTGCGGCCGAACTAAGTGGGCGAAAACCTTAAAAATGTGGCAAATTTTCATGAAAATTTCACGATTTTTGATAATTATCATACTTAAAATTAAAATTTCGCGCCTGCGGCGGGCGTCTGGCCGGGATGGCCGAAACCTGGCCGATGGACAAAATCCGTGTTGGCCGAACGACATTTCAAGAAGATATTTTCCCTGGTCTCCCGTTCTTGCATGGGTTTGGGTACGGATTGCCTGTGGGTGTGGGTTAGCCGCGGTCGCGGAAAGCCCCGCCGATCAAAGCCTTCCGTCCTAAAAATATTTCTCAAGGTAACTTGTCACGTGTATCATACTTGCGCAACGTTTGTTACGCAGCATGATACCGTAGTCGGTCAACAACATTGTGGGATTGTTAACCTACCGCACGCCAAGATGTTTGCCTAGAGCACAAGGGACAGTGATGATGCGTATGCATGTAAGCAGCCCCGCTGTCCGAGGAACAACCAGGTTCACTGTGTATCAATATGTTGCGCGTTTGTGCAAGAATGAGGCCGATAGCAGTGGTGCTGCCGGCCTTGCGGGTGCGGTATGCGGGTGGATGATATTCACGTATTCATGTTCGCGAAAGGATCGCGAACATGAGATCGTGCGGGTAAACACTCGTGCATATGCAATAAATTCATGCATATCAATTATGCAACGTGAGTGATGTGCGATGGGATGGAATCCATTGATACATGTGTAGAATGACCTGCTATGGTCAACGCAGCGACAGATTATTTTGATGTTTGAGAGCTGAGAGAGAGTATTTTGGAAATGTTTTCCACCGAGGAAACACTACTCGGATTTGCAATACCGATCTTGACCGTTGGATACATTGGTGCAACTAGTGCAATATTTCAATTCATCATTTTTACCGTTAGATTCCTACAAATATTATACACATTTATATTCGGCATTTCTGTGAGTATACTGTGGGGCTTGTGATATACTCGGATATAGATAACAGAATACGGATAACACCAAAAGTCAACTGAACCGCTAACGGCTGTCCAGATATAGCCGTTAGGGTTAAGGGTTTAGGGTTCGGAGCCAGATCTGAATCTGCTACGTGTGACACAAACACGCTATCTATTCGATGAAAACGACATTATGCAATGTCATTTTTCAAATTAATTATGGATAGCTAAATAATTCTAAGTCTGTATGAAAATACCGTGTATCACGACGAAACTTGAGACGCAAGTATAAACGCGGCTGCCGATGTGGATAATAGATAGACACGTATGAGTGTTTATAGTAAATTCACAAGCACATGCAAGAATTTAAGGTAAAAACAAGATATAAAATGACGAAATGGTTATTTCAATTGTAAAGATGTTTATTTAATGTTCAGAAAGGGTGGTTATACCGCAGTCACAATCTAGTACGCGGTAACTGCGTTTTTTCAAGGTTCAAGACAAGCATTTCATAATTCGCAAGCATATGCAAGAATTCAAGGTATAAACAAGATACAAAATGACGCGGAGTCTAATTCAATTGTACAGATGTTTATTTAATGTTCAGAACTGATGGTCTACACCGTGGTCACAATCTAGTACGCGATATCTGCAAGTATTCACTGTTCAAGACTAGCATTTGCATTATTCGGCCATCGATGCTGCTTCATCATTCTCCGCGTCAGCATCCGCCGCCTGCTCCGGTGCAGGATTTTCAACAGGTGTTTGCAGGGCTTTCGCTGCTGCCTCGGCTTCCGCTGTTTTCGCTGCGGCCTCGAGTCCTTGCAAAAACTCCACATCCACCGCATCCTCCACATCCTCTAGCCCTTCGGCCTCGAGTCCTGTCAGGATCTCCGCATTCTCTTGCCTTATTTCCTTTTGTTCCTTTTCTTTTTCGAGTGCTTTAGTCTCCTCCAGGGACATGCATTCCGTATTCCCGTTCACCTCCTTATCGCTGTATGTCCGGGAACGGGGGGGCCACTTACGTTTTTTTTTCAAGCGCTTGAACTTAAGTCTGCGATTTTCTCCCCCAATATGAAATATATATGGCTTATATATGGTAGATGCCGATTAATGCCTTCTCAGTGGTGGATCTGTTCTTTAGACCGCTTGTATTAATTTTTGTTGTCAATTCCAAGTTTCAATTATCTTCCCAACAACGTTTTTAAGAACTTCAAGCATAGTGTGGTGAGTTTCCTTTCACATTTTAGTTTGCATTTATGTTATCAAAGTGAGTACTCTGCGGCTCTACGAGATTGACCCACTATGGCGTGTTCTATTGGAGGCCTACTATAGTGGCGTATTCTATTGGAGGCCATCGCGCTTACGCCTTCGCCTTCTTCGATCCTTCACCTTTTGCTCTTGTTTGCATTTTGCTCGATCGATCTGTGCCTTGATGTTCAATTTTGTTTTGTTTGCGACTACCTTCTTTTCATGTCTTCCCCCTTCCCTTGGCGTGCCTTCTCCCCTTTATGTACTCTTCAAGCGCTTGTAATGCGCTTGTAGAAGCTAAGAGAGCGCCACCTCCAAAACTTACGCATATTTTTCAATTGATCCTTGTCTCTTTTCCTTTTCTATCTCCCACCTTATTTCCCTTCTAATCTAACCATGCCTTATCCCTATTCTTCATCATGGTTTTGCCATCTTCTTCAAGCGCTTGTATTTGCTAGGAGAACACCACCTCCAAAGGCATGCAAGCTTTCTACCTTACGCATATTTTTCAATGGATCCTTTTGGCTTCTTCTCTTCATTCTACCACCTTCTTCCCCTTCTAATCTAACCATGCCTTTCCCCTTCCCTTCACCTACAATTCTTCAAGCGACTTCAAGCGCTTGAACTTGCTAGGAGAGCGCCACCTCCAAAGGCATGCAAGCTTTCTACCTTTCGCATATTTTCCAATGGATCCTTTTGGCTTCTCCTCTTCATTCTACCACCTTCTTCCCCTTCTAATCTAACCATGCCTTCCCCCTTCCCTTCATCTACAATTCTTCAAGCGACTTCAAGCGCTAGAAGTCGCTAGGAGAGCGCCACCTCCAAAGGCATGCAAGCTTTCTACCTTACACATATTTTTCAATGGATCCTTTTGGCTTCTTCTCTTCATTCTACCACCTTCTTCCCCTTCTAATCTAACCATGCCTTCCCCCTTCCCTTCACCTACAATTCTTCAAGCGACTTCAAGCGCTTGAACTTGCTAGGAGAGCGCCACCTCCAAAGGCATGCAAGCTTTCTACCTTACACATATTTTTCAATGGATCCTTTTGGCTTCTCCTCTTCATTCTACCACCTTCTTCCCCTTCTAATCTAACCATGCCTTCCCCCTTCCCTTCACCTACAATTCTTCAAGCGACTTCAAGCGCTTGAACTTGCTAGGAGAGCGCCACCTCCAAAGGCATGCAACCTTTCTATCTTACGCATATTTTTCAATTGATCCTTTTCGCTTCTTCTATTCATTCTACCACCTTCTTCCCCTTCTAATCTAACCATGCCTTCCCCCTTCCCTTTACCTACAATTCTTCAAGCGACTTCAAGCGCTTGAACTCGCTAGGAGAGCTACAATTCTTCAAGTAACTTGCTAGGATGCTTCTTGCTAATTCTTATTTCCCCATTGCCCTTTTGCTCACTCAGGTAGAGACAATGGGTCCCAAGAAACCGTCACCAACCAACCAACCGTCCACCGCGACACCGGCCGCCACAAGATCGGGCCATGCTAACATCATGCATAAATTTGCACAAAACCTACAACCCCACTCCCCACCATCAAGAACGAACTTGACCACTTACAAGGAAGCGTTGCAAAAGGTAACACCCCAACTTGTTTGTGTTTATGCTTGTGTGTTGTGTGTGTAGTGTGGCACGCATGGCCGAGGTGCAACCCGAGAAGCGCGCGCACGTGCCACAGTGTCACTACACGTGTCATACAGTTTAGGGTATGGTGACCAAGGCCTGGGAAATTGGCACATGATGCATGGCATTGGCTTAAAGTGCAGGCCGTGGTGAACATGTGGGTATAAGGATGGG
>LGRX02013147.1:0-24542 GCA_001247695.2 Cymbomonas tetramitiformis | reverse complement strand
TTTCTCGTATGTCGGATCCGATCCTCGATCCATCGACGTACGAGAAATGCTTGGGCGGTTTTGTCCTCGATTTATACTGAGCTGACGTCAAACGTGCATGAACTTTTCTCGTATGTCGGATCCGATCCCGGATCCATCGACGTACGAGAAATGCTTGGGCGGTTTTGTCCTCGATTTATACCGAGTTGACGTCACACATGCATGCACAATTACTGCGTCTCAGCGCCCCAGTTGGTGCAAGCGAGCGGAAGCCATTCTTGAAGAACACTTCTTAGAGCTAGCACTTCGGAAACTGCAATGACCTCAAGAAACCGAGGCGGAAACAGCGCGCCCGCCAGAACCCGTGGGTCGAGAGGTTCCCAAAAGGCCCATGAATACCACCGCTGCCATGTCGTTGGATGCGACAGTAAAGTAGCTCCAGCGCAGACTTGTAGGGTTTGCAATAGGAGCTTTCACTTTAGCTGTGCGAATAAACAGTATCCGGCGGTGCAGTGTGGCGAATGCAAAGGGGTACTGGCAGAAGATAGGTGCTGCTATTGTAAAAAGGGGGCTTTCGTTACGCGATGCAAGGTGTGCGGGATTCGCTACCACCCTAAGTGTCAAGAGGCAAGAGGCCTAAAGAGAGATTTGTTCAACTGCGGTCGCGAGGAATGCGTGGAGGAGCCTGGCGGAGGAAGATCGGAGCCCCCTGTCGTGAACATGCACGACACGGAGGCGACGAAACGACTGGGGGAGCTGCCAGGTCCGAAGACCGCCGTGAGGAAAGCATTAGATTGGAATGCTTTCGATCATGCCCTGACAATAGCATACGATAGATGCTATACAGGGCAAGAAGATGGTGAGCACCTTTTCGAATCACATGTTGGTAGAGCCTATAGTTATGCGTATGGATAATGCCCGAAACCCTGCTTGTGTAAACGCGCATGGTTTTGGTGTGGTATGAATTAGGCGGGCGCGACGTGCTGCCTCCGCCCTCACCCCCTCCGCCAGCACCTGAAGTCTGCTGCTTCATCTGCCAGGAAGACGATGGACGTGGAGTACACAAGTGCTCGCACTGCGGTGACTTCTACCACAACGTCTGCCTTCTAGGCAAAGGCATCGAGGAGGTGAACAATTGTGGTAGACCGGAGTGCATGGCGAAGCGCACGGTCTACCCAACCTCGCAAGCGGAGAAGGACGCTGCGAAAGGACTGCCGCTCTCAAAAGTAGGCGCCCTGCTGCTGGAAGGCGCGCTCAAGCAATGGCCACCGCCCCTTCAAGCGGCCACACCCCCCGTGGTTGGTGAGGGGGATGTGGAAGCGCCGTGGGGAGCGGAGCAACCCGCGGACGCTCCCGCCCCCACGAGCACGGAGGTTCTCGCGGCGGGAGAGCCCGCACCGGCGGAGGTGGTGTTGGCTCCGCCCCCAATCACGGGGAGCCCCGCGGCGGGAGAGCCCGCACCTGCGGAGGTGGTCGTGGAGGATGCCGCAATCGCAAAGGGTCCCGCGGCGGGAAAGCCCGCACCGGCGGAGGTGGTGTTGGCTCCGCCCCCAATCACGGGGAGCCCCGCGGCGGGAGAGCCCGCACCTGCGGAGGTGGTCGTGGAGGATGCCGCAATCGCAAAGGGTCCCGCGGCGGGAGAGCCCGCACCGGCGGAGGTGGTGTTGGCTCCGCCCCCAATCACGGGGAGCCCCGCGGCGGGAGAGCCCGCACCTGCGGAGGTGGTGGTGGAGGATGCCGCAATCACAAAGGGTCCCGCGGCGGGAGAGCCCGCACCGGCGGAGGTGGTAGTCGCTCCGCCCCCAATCACGGGGAGCCCCGCGGCGGGAGAGCCCGCACCGGCGGAGGTGGTCGTCGCTCCGCCCCCAATCACGGGGAGCCCCGCGGCGGGAGAGCCCGCACCGGCGGAGGTGGTCGTGAAGGCGCCCGCTGCCGCGGATTGGCCGGGGTGGGCGAAGGCCACGTTGGAGCAACGTGTTGCTTTTTATCCCCGTTGGGTGCATCACCGTGATCTGCCGCAGTTAGCACCGGTGGTGTACGTGGCGGGGGATGGGGTGCATGGGAAGGAGGGGTACACGGAAAAGTCCAAGGGGCGTTTCGAGAGGGGATCCGTCGTGTATCACCAAGGGCAAGTATACAAGGGCGCGTATATTGCGGGGACGATCTTGCACGTGAAAGACCGTGGGTGGTTCACCATATGCGGTGGGCCAATCCACGGCAGATACGCCACCCCGCACCTTACGCACATCTTCAGGATGAACCGGCTCAACCAGGGGAGCACGGATAAGGCCCGTGGTGCCGCCCACTTCAAGACTGAAGAGGGGTCGGACATTGTGTACGAGTGCGCGAGAATCTTCTTCCCGAAGCTCATCAAGCTGCACAAGCACTACGGCTTGGAGAACGGTACGGCATTCTCTTTGTTTGTGTGAATCGGTACTCTTGCGGGGGTGCTGAGCATGCTTGCGGTGAAATTGCTTTTGTCTAAGTGGTAGCCCCCAATTTCTTTTTGACAAGCTCGACGTCCGATTGTGGGCTCTTCACAGGTGTCTCTTTGCCTCCGATCGTGAGGCAATTGACGGCAAAGGATCTTCAGGGTGACAACTTCTCCTCGCCGCACTACACGCAAGATGACTACGTCTTCGTGGACGTGCCGCGGGGAGGGGGTGCGAATGCAGAGCCGCAGGGTGGTGCGTCGGCGGTGGTGGCCGTCCCGGCGGTGGACGAGGGCGAGGACGTGGATACCGCCGGCACCCCACCGAGGAAGAAGTTGAGGAGCCAACTCGCGGGAGCCAACTCCCAGGGAAACCCGGCGGAGAGGTCGAGCCTCCCGCGGATACGGCAGCCGGCGGGTAAGGTTGGTAGGGGCTTGAGCTCGGGTGGCGGTGACCCGCAAACTTCAGCAAAGGGTCAAAAAAGGGGGAGATCCTCTGCTGGCAGCGGAAGCATGCCGGCCTCGGGGCGTGCGTCAACGAGGGGCGCGGCGCCGGCGCCGTCAGCCCGCACGGTGGCCCCCCCTCAACCGCTTGTCGCTCTGTCGGAGGTTACCGAGGCGGCCCCACCGGTGAGGGGAATCACGGTGGAGGAGCTAACGGCGGTGTTAGCGAGGCAGGAGGAGGCGAGCCAGAAGATGCTGAAGCAGCAGGAGGCGCACTTCACCCAGCAGCTGAAGCTGTCTGAGGAACGCCAGCAGCGGGCCTTGGAGCGCCAAGTGGCGGACTTCATGGCAAGCCCAGGGGAAGATGCGCCCAGCGCGCCGACAGCCGAGGCACCTCCAACCCTCCCCCCCCAGCAGCAAAGCCCTCAGCAGCAACCTCAGGCGGTGCCTCAGGCGGTGCCGATGCTGCAAGTAGGACAGGAAGCGTCCCAGCCTCCCTTGTTGCAGCAAGCCTTCCAACCGCTGCAACCCCAGCCCTTGTTGCTGCAACAACCCCAGACGCAGCAGTTGCAACAGCTCCAGCAGCTCCAGCAGCTCCAGCAGCTCCAGCAGCTCAGCAGCCCCAGCAGTTGCAACAGCTCCAGCAGCTCCAGCAGCCCCAGCAGTTGCAACAGCTCCAGCAGCTCCAGCAGCCCCAGCAGTTGCAACAGCTCCAGCAGCTCCAGCAGCCCTAGCAGCTCCAGCAGCTCCAGCAGCCCCAGCAGTTGCAACAGCTCCAGCAGCTCCAGCAGCCCCAGCAGTTGCAACAGCTCCAGCAGCTCCAACAGCTCCAGCAGCTCCAGCAGTTGCAGCAGCTCCAGCAGCTCCAGCAGACCCAGCAGCTGCAACCCCTTCTGCAGCAGTCCCAGCCCATGCTCCTTCAGCAACCACAGGCCCGACAGCTCCAGCAGCTCCAGCAGCTCCAGCAGCTCCAACAGCTCCAGCAGCTCCAGCAACTCCAGCAACTCCAGCAGACCCAGCCATTGAATACCTCGGACTTGGGTAGGGCCTCGGGCGTCTCCATAGAGGAGTTGCAGAATTTGAGCCACCTTTGAATTTGAGCACCCGCCACCCGGCAACGGCTAGTGCCCCATGACTCCTGCAACTGCAAATAATATGCGTATCATTAGGGCAAAGTAAAAGTATGTTGTAGTCAGTTTACAGACGAAATTAGCCCCCCAACGCCCCGTGAATGTGACCCGATGTGAAATATCATTTCTCGATGCCTAGTAATAACTTCTAGATACTTCTCACAACTTGTAATAACTTCACCGTATCATTTGCATATCTCACGCGCCCACGAGACATGCATTTTCTGTTTTGCAGTCAGCTTACAGACGAAATTAGCTCCCCAACGCCCCGCGAATGTGACCCGATGTGAAATATCACTTCTCGATGCCTAATAATAACTTGTAGATACTTCTCACAACTTCTAATAACTTCACCGTATCATTTGCATATCTCACGCGCCCACGAGACATGCATTTTCTGTTTTGCAGTCAGTTTACAGACGAAATTAGCTCCCCAACGCCCCGCGAATGTGACCCGATGTGAAATATCACTTCTCGATGCCTAGTAATAACTTCTAGATACTTCTCACAACTTCTAATAACTTCCCCGTATCATTTGCACATCTCACGCGCCCGCAAGATATGCAATTTCTGCTTTGCAGCCATTTTACGGACGAAATTAGCTCCCCAGCACCCCGTGAATATGTCCCGATGTGAAATTTTGCTTCTCATTGCCTACGGATGACTTCTAGATACTTCTCACAACTTCTAATAACTTCCCCGTATCATTTGCATATCTCACGCGCCCGCAAGATATGCAATGTATGTACGGCAGCCCGTCCGCGACCTGTAAGCAGCCCTGTGGCCACTACAATTATCAAAAATATAAAATATTGCCTCTAGATGATTTCTTTTAACCACTAAGTACTTCTTGAAACTTCTTGCGACTTCTAAATGTCATTTTCATCGATTATGCAATCCGGGCCCACCTAGCCGTGCTACATGCCGGCTAGGAAGTGAATCATGCCGCTCCTGCACAGTGAATTTGACCGTAGCTGTATGTGCAGAGGGGTCCGATGACGGACCGGTTTCAGATTTTCAACTCTTGACCGGGAACAACCCTGCCAGAAAGGACAGGCCTTCCCCTAGAAGAACTCAGTTTCCACCGCTCTAGATGGTGTTTGTTCAAGGGTTACAACTTCGGCTGGCCGGTCACCACACTAGGTGGTGTGCTGGAATAGTCACACCGCATGATGATGTGACTCTTCCCGTAGAAGTGTTTGTGATTGTCACCCGAACCAGAACCCTAACTGTTTATGCCCATATAACGGGTTAACTTATCAACTTTAATACATTCTGAGAAAACTATCACTGAGTGAATATATCCCGGGTCTTAGGGGTATATCCAACAATGTTGGCTACCTAGGAATCTGGCATAGGGGCCTGCACCGGGACTCCCGGTCAGGGCTGCCTATACAGATTTCAGCAAAAACGTCGCACGGTAAGCCAGTTTCCCGGCAGTTTAGCCGCTGTTGGCAGAGCGCAAAATAAAATCGGATAAAATTGTCGAGAATGATGATGACAAACGTGCGTTGCGCACGAAGAAGGGAGAGCGTTACGCTCAAAGAAACAGTAGCCGGTGCCGTTGCAGCACGTACGGGGAAATTGCGGCGAGACGTGTCGACCGGGGAGAGTGGCGTTCCGCCACTGAATACCGCGTTGCGCGGGATCAAAATGAGAGCGAAAGAACGTGAGCAGCCACCAGTCAGTGGTAACCCATAATCTGAAAGAAAGTGTAATATATATATATATATATAGTTGTGTGAGATATATTGTTCCGCAATATATCGGGTGGTCACTGAATAGTTTTCATACAAGTGTAAACTGATTATAAGATAAACGAATATAAAGCGGTCTGTGACCTAGGTATCTGTCACCTAGTACTGTACGAGTACTGGTACAACTAACGGGAGTCAGAGCAAGTTATGACCTACGGGTCACTGAATCCAGCACACCACCCTGTGACTGTACATAGTGCTGTTACAGGTGGCAGAGAGCGGAGCACAGACAAAGCAAATTGTTCCGAAACAACAAACAGCTAAGAGCTGGAAACTGCTAGAGGGAGGCCTGTGCTTCAGCCAGGGCGGTCCCTTTCTAAAACTGCTGGTAGGATACTGCCTCAAGCTAAGTTCCTACAGCTAATCTCAAAGCCACTCAGCCACTTTCAAAGTGGTCCACAAAGCTGCAGAGCTCACCAGTGTTGAAGATGCCGTCAGAGTCAAAGATGTTTAACCAGAACCAGAGTCCAGAAGTCATAGTCCAGAACCAGAATCCAGAACCAGAACCAGAACCAGACTCGTAGAGCAAATTAAGGAATCCAGAAATGTATGAGTCGTATCCCAAGTGTGCCGAAACCAGAAAAGCAAAAGAAGTGCTAAAAGCCAAACTAAAAGGCAAGACAGACGGACAGTTGGCAGTCACCCCGGTGGGATGAACCTGAGAAGTCAACGGCTCGATCGAGCACCACCGAACCCTGAACCGCTGAGACACATGCAAGGCACATGAGGGCGGGCAGGGCAAGGGATGCAAAAGATAAGACCTTCGGCAGCTTTGCCACACCGACACGTGAGTGTGCAGTCGGTGGGGCCGAAGGAATCTCGTCTCCGTGGTAAGAAAACCCGTCGGAGTCGTCGTCATCGTCGATCACGGAAAGCTCCACGGGGTGAACCGCCTCGTGAGCAAAGTCAATCGAGCACTTGTCACATGCCGGGTAGAACCTGTCCATAAAGGACATCTGAAAGGGCTCCTCAAAAGCAGACTCGTAGGCTGCCGGATCCGAAGGCAAAACCGGGTAAAGCGCGGGCTGAGTCTCGATCTCGTGATTGGCAGGTGGTGGCACATCGCACACCACCTGCAGCACAGACAATGTGCCAAGGTGAAGGGGTGCCTGCACATTGGCCGTGGCAGCACCACCGACCTCTGCAGCCGCAGCCGCAGACCGCAGAGAGGCGAGCACGCCTCGCGCGTCGGCAAGTAACTCTCCCATGCCGCTGTCCGATGTAGCACGCCCCAAACCCGCATAGTGGGCACGCAATCCCACGTCGTGCCCCGTCGGGTAAGTGAAGGGCTCAGGGTCGTCACGTACCCGGTGGCCGGTCGTGCTGGTGGCACAACTTGGCAAATTCCCCGTCGTTCTCGTTGTCGAAGGCGGTTTGGAAGGCCGAAACGAACGACGAGGTCCATGTCCATGGCGGCATCACGTAAGTCCACATCACACGAACCACACACCGTCGTGCAACGCGCCGTGTCATGAAAGTGTCCCGGACAAAGGGGGCACTCCTGGACGAAGGCCGAAGATGCGGAGTGAAAAGAAATGCATCTAGTCGCTTGCGTGGAACGCGATTGTGACCAATTTCCCCATTTCGTGAGCGGGGAGGCCGCAAAACGATGTTTAAATCCTACTCGACGGTCACGTCCATGGAATTTACCGTCGGGTCGACGGTTGCGATCATCGCGCCACTTGGACGGCGGAAACTTGACACCACCGGCGCCATGCCGACGGGGAAATTCATCCCGTGGCGGCGGTGTGTCACGCTCATTGCCACTCTCCTCATGACGAAGCGAGGCAAGTAAGGAAGAAGCCTCACCCACGATGCGGGCAAATTCCTCGAGGAAGTCCTTCACGTCAGGCTGGTTCCCACCTGCGTAAGCCGCCGCAAGATGCGTGGGCGACGGTGAAGCCTTGGGGCGGGTGGGAAGGCCATTAGGGTTTGCACACCACCACACCTCGAGAACGTGCGTGTAAATCTCCTCGATCGCCACCTTCGCCAACTCGGTGTCGAGGCGGAGTGGGGTGATCACCTCACGATTAAACTCACCATCTAGTGCCGCCAGCAGCTGTCGCTTGGCAGCCTTGTCGTCGAGTGTACCAGCTCCAGAAGCGGCGATGGCCTTGATGCACTCGTCGAATTGAGCCACGAGGGGCTCTGGATCGTCCGAAGACCCAAAAGAAATGCCCAACAACTCCTCGTGATGGCGGAGTGGCCGATGTCCAGGTGGCAAAAGTCTCTTCGTGACCTCAAGCAGTGCACGCTTACCGTCGCGCGGAGAAATCCTAGCCGAGGCGTCTACCCACCTTCGAGCTGGAGAGTGGGGAGTGGTCAAAGACACCAACGAACGAAGCAAGATGTCGTTGTAGATGGGGTGTACCTCCTTGTCGACGTCCACGAGGTCAAAAATGTCCTCGTCGGTGGAATCCTTGTTGACAAAAGAAGCTCCCAATGCAGTCACCAAAGAGTCCCAAAGAAGTTGACGATGTGGTTCACTTCCGGGAAATGAAGACGCCTTGTTGCTCAAGGTGTCTTTCACAACGCGCTTCACAACGTCGATGTCCCATGGCGACTGCAAAACGGCGTTGCCTCGAGTCCTGTCAGCTGCAGCAAGCGTTACATGAGCTGACTGCGGAGTGCTCCTATAGCGAGCACCCACGTTCCTAGCAAAAATTGAATCCAGGCGCATCCTAGCGCCCACGGTCGGTGTCCCAACTGAAGATGAAGACATCAGAACAAAATCCTATAGGAGGGGCGTTGGGGAAAATGCGAGGTGAAAATTGTGAGGTGGCGAGCACCGGCGATGCAGTCACGGAGTGGGAGGTCGAAAGGGGTCGAACGAAACCAACGAAGTCGAAGATGCGGCGGCCAAGGAGATGTCGACAAGGGTGATCAAGCCCAGTAAAAAACAAATTCCAACGCAGACACTCGTAGGATAAGCCGAAAGTCCCAATTGAAGATCTCACCGCAACGTTGCGCAAGCCGCACGCTTTAGATTTCCCAATTCAACACCTCGCGAGGCCCCAACGCCCCGCCAATCGGAAGTACTTAGCCAATCGTGGCAAAGTTAGCAGTGAAGAAAGTGGGGTGATACCCCATAAACTGTGAGATATATTGTTCCGCAATATATCGGGTGGTCACTGAATAATTATCATACAAGTGTAAACTGATTATAAGATAAACGAATATAAAGCGGTCTATGACCTAGGTATCTGTCACCTACTACTGTACGAGTACTGGTACAACTAACGGGAGTCAGAGCAAGTTATGACCTACGGGTCACTGAATCCAGCAAGTTGATATATATATATATGTGCACGCAGGCAAAGAAAGCCGTCCAACGGCAGTCACGGGTTTCACAGTCAAAAAGATGAGATAATAAAATAACTTAGGGGTTTTGTTATCTATCGGAACTTATGGCGGGCAAGATGCGAGTGACACCACCGGGCGAGGGGTGACACAGGAAGAGACAATCACCCCCAGATTATGGGGGGGGCGAAAGTTTGTCTCTCCATGACAAACCCTTACCTTCAAGATGCCGTTGAGCTTGCTCCATTCCGTTAACTCTACAACGTGTGATTAATAATCTAGTCCACGCTTCGCTTGCGCCAATCTGCCAAAGTACCTTATCGGCCTTGCCTATTAAAGGGCCCTAGTAAGAAGCCTCACGTTCGCAAGCGAGCAGAAAAAAACATTAACTAGATGCTGGACTTCGGGTTTAGGCTTAGTTATTATGGGCTCTGACTAGCCCCTAGCCTGACCCTGCTTCCGTCTCGTGTCCGCGACATCCTAGCACTGTACTGTACAGCAGTACAGTACAGTAGTACAGTCATTGTTTACTGTCTGGGTTTCCGAGAGCATAAAGCCTCGGCCAGACACTGTTTATGAGATTATCAGTTTGATTCCTAGCGAGCTTAGCCGGACAACGTATCTGTCTTCCTCGCAGGTTATGGCCCGCACCGGCTTTCCGGTGATTCTGATGATGGCACAGCGCCTTGCTGTTGCCATGTTCGGCTAAGTAGGACGTAGGAGGGGTTGAGCGCCCACTTGGGCGGTGGTGTATTCCTCTTACGGTATGGCCTTTTAACATGGCAGTGATGGCGGCACACATTGTGCTCGCCTTCGCTGCGCAGGAGATCAGTTGGTGACGGATCGTTTTTTTATTTTACAGCGGCATCGTCGCAGCGAGGGTTGATCTGTTTCGTGCGCCGCTGGCTCCGGCGAGGTCATTCCACACGTACCTTATTTTGGCCGCTCTCATTGTTCCGCTTACGACCTGTATATTTCGATCTGTGCAGCTGAGACTTCTACAGAACATCTGGCCGCTGTAAGAGTTCTTACGCCATCTCCCTGTTTAGCTCAACCTTCTCCCCTGTCTCTCCATCATGGTTACCACAACAAATAGAGTGACGCGGTCTCGCGTCCGTAGACTGGAAACGATTTTTGATGACGTTGGTGCGCAGCACGCTGCGACACCGCACACGCCGCAGCTGCCAGCTCCGACCACCGCAGCTGCGAGGGAAATTTTGGACAAATGTAGGCAGTTGGCTCGTGAGAATTTCGACAGAAAAGTTGCCACTAAAATTCTAGGAGACAAGTCGGCGCGCTTTGCAGGGACAAAGACAGACGCGGTGGACATTTTTTCACAGTTGATGCATGAGTTACGCACGCAGTTCGTGCTTCAATCATCGGCGTTTGCTCCCCTGTTTGACTTGACCGACATGGCAGTTGAGGCTAGGCATGAGGCCAATGAGTTACTTCTCTCGGCTCTGACCTTTCTGGCTCGACCTGGCTCGCCTGCTCGTGACTGGCTTGAGGCCTCTGGGTCCGACGTTCCTGGAGATGGCAAGCGCGCTGCCCTTGAGGTGGTGCGCATGCTCCAGGAGCGCTCGGAACCCTTTGACTCTTTTGAGTTGCTGCTGGCGGTTCGCATCCCCAGCGGCAAGGATCCTGACCGTGGCATCCGTGAGTTCAATGGCCTGTTGAGGGACGTTCAGCGTTCCCACAACTTGCCAGAGGACGCGGTGAAGCGGCAGTTTCTGAAGGCTCTCGGCGATTCATGGCTGTATCGTGACTTGGCTAATTCCTTGGCTCGGGCTGACCAGCGGCAGGGCGTGTCTCTCCTGACTATTCAGGCTCGTGTGCGGGAGCAGTTCCGCCACGGCCTGAAAGTCTCTGACGCCCCTGTCTCTGCTCTGTCATTCGGCGATGGCGCGTCTGACCTGGCTGCGGCGTTGTCCGGCCTGCAGAAGCAGCTGGAGCGCATGCAACAGGACATTCGTGACCTGAAGCGGCAGAAGCGGGAAGGGCCTCCGCCTGCGGGCAAGCACCTTACCCGCTCTGCTGCTAAGCATCATCGTGCTGGTGTTCAGCCACTTGGCACCGCTCCTCCTGTCTCATTTGACAAGAAGAGTGGTGCCTTCGTGCCCCACTGCAGAAATGCGGTGTGTGCACGGAGTGGTTTGAAGCACTGGCATGCTGAATGCCCCAACGGCGGTCTTCACTCTGCCCACTATTGTGGTGCAGTTGAAGACTATGAGACTGACTGCTTGGCTGTTCGTTTCCAGCGGTTCTATGACGCTGGGGATGAACATGCCTTCGAGTCGCTCTGCACGATGGAGGGTCGCCCAGAGGTGTGCGAGTTGTCGGCACATTCTTTTGTGACGGTCGAGCCCACATCTCTGCGGCACTTTCAGGATGCGGCGGCTTCCGCTCAGGATGCGGCAGCTGACGAGGGCGACATGGCTCAGTTTGGTCTGGCCACATTCCACTCGGGTGCACAGGACTCGATTCCGCCACCGCCTGCGGTTCGGGGTCCCTCTGCACTCGTGGCTGGTGGTGTGCCTGCGGCTCGTGACCCGCCAGTAGCTGTCCATGGCTCTCTCGGCTTGCCTGGCTCTGTCCCATCGCTCCAGCTTGGCGACTCTGCACCGGCTCCGCTGTTTGCTGGCATGAGGATCGAGACTTCTGACGTTGACTCTGAAGGCTCTGACAATTACCACGGCTCTGACAATGACTCCGACGGCGGGCAGCGGGTGGCTTTTGGCTCCTTCGGCACTCTTGGGCGTGGCTCTGACTCTGACCTTGATGACGGGGGAGCATCGCCGGACAGTCTGACTCCGGCGTGCCGTCCGCGGGCTCCGCCGAGTTTTCTCCGGTGTGCATTAATGTCTTCGATGCTCTGTTGTTCTCTGCTGGCCAGTGCTACGGCGTCTCTGGTTGCCGTGGGCGGTGGTGACAGGGGCCTGGCTGAGCCCGGAGCCACCGCCCGTCGGTCCACTGGAGATCTCTTTGCTTCGGATTCGCCGCTTGGCTCTCTGGGCATCCGTGATTGGCCGCCGGATGATCGAGTTCTGTCTCTTTCTTCGATGCTCAAACCGCCGTGGAGATCCGCTTGTTTAAAGTCATCGGTGTTTTCGGAATCTTTGCAGTCTTCGGTTGATTTTCTTTCTGCTGTGGAACCGCCTTGCCCACTTGGGCCTGGTGGTGCTCGATTTCAAAAGGACGGCTTACAATTCACTTCGGGGATCTTCTGTGTTCACATCCCGACCGCTGAACTCAGCTCTGCTGACCAGCTAGAGTGTGGCTGAGTTTCTTTTCAATTGTCCTGGCAGCTTGTGCTGAGATTCAGTAGTTCAGTATCACGTATGACGTATGACAGTGACAGTGACAGTACAGTGACTTCCTACCTGTACTCAGTAGTTCGACTTCGGTAGCTTAGACTGTGACACACGATATGATTGCCTAGTGACGGCCTCAGAGCTTAGATAGCCCGAGAGTCGTGTATTCATTTCTATCTTTTGATATACCCGATTGCCTCGCTCAAACCCTACGGCGTTCAGCGTTTTCACTGTGTCACTAGGACATTCTAGTAGGCTATAGGCCCACCACTTGCCTAAAGTGGTTTTGATTCAAAGCCACTAAATGGCTGGCTAAAGCTGTAGAGGGCCGAGCGTGGCTGAGTAGGTAGAATGTTGCGGGGTGCCGCGTTTTCGCGGCGCAACTGACTGTGTAGATGGAGAGGTAAGCGCGACGAGTGGCGGAGGAAAGTACGGAGAAGATGGGTCAGAGAGCGCTGGGGCCCCCGATGGTATGCAGCATTGCGCAGAGTTTGGTACTGAGTGCTTCGCGACACATTAAAAAGGCCATGACCTCGGACATCGACAAGCGCGGAGACCTCGACCCTACTCTCCTACCTTCCGCCCACCCCCGCCGCTCCGCATTTTTCCTCACTGCTCTATACATCTTTACCCGTATCATTTTACCTTAATTTGCCACGCTTGCCGCTTGTTTGTGAACTTTGAGCGGATCTACGAATCTTGCGGGCGACTTGGCCGTTTTTGACCGTCTATAACTTACGTTCCACTTGGGCTCAGACATTTTCCTTTGGAGGGTGTTTTTACTTCGCCATTACCGGCCGTGTTACCGAGTTTCGTGGGCATCGGAGCAGATTTTGAATTTATCTTGGATTTGGCCCCTTCCTTGAAGGGGGCTCACCCTTATCGTTAGGGTTTCATCCCTTCGGTGCTTCGCTTGCAGCTGTCATGGCTGCCATGGATCCTTCTGATGGGTTCACCACTCCAGTTCCGGCTGGGATCGACACGCGGAGGGCGCTTCCCTTCAGCGACGGCCCTGAGGAGCCTGTGCCCCCTACACCTGTGAAGCATCGCCCGCTTGCGGGTGATGAGACGGGCGGTGCTGTGGTTCTCAGGGAGTTCCTTAAGGACTGCCAGACAATTCTCCGCGAGCCTGGTCACCGGGCCAGCATTATTCAGCAAGTTCGTGACCAGTGCCGGCCCACTCACATCAAAGCCTCGGAACGGAAGACGGCTGCGAGACGCTGCTTGCACGAAAATTTTTACGATAAATTTCAGGAGATAAAATGGGTAAAGGGAAGATATTATTGAAATTTAACGCAGGAATTTTGTGTTAAAGCGCGCTTTCACGATATGGGGGGGCGAAAGCCGGCATCGAGCGGACTAGCGACCAGTCCGCAACACGAAGCTGCGGAAATGAGCTTGGAGCTGCTCATCAGCACGGCTCAGGCTGCGCTGAGAGCCCAACGGCTTGCACGAAGGCAAGGGGCACCCCTGCCTGAGTGCATGGGTGACGACGAGACCATCGCGCTCACGCCTCAGCAGAACCTGACATACTTGGCTCTGCACGCCACTCGTGCAGTGGCGACGGCAGCAACGGTTTGCTTTCCCGCATTCCAGCGGGCTAGCAAAACCGTGACGGGCTTGGCGACTACATCGACTTTTCCGCCTCCTCCATCCGCGCAAGGCACCGCCGACACGCAGGGGCCCAGCGCCAGAACGCAACGACGCAGCTCGCAGAGGCATAAGGCGAGGGGAAGAGCTGAGGAGCGGAACCATCCGCCAGCAGCTACGGGTTTTTTCACGACCAGCTCCCCTATGCCAACCGTAGTGCCAGGAGGTAAATTCACGTTTGGCGAAGTCTCTGGGCAAGTGCAGCCCACAGACTTCAGTCTGGCTGCGCCGCCATCTGGCAGCGGAGCAGTCAGCGATTTCAGCAGTTTCAGCGACGTCGTGCGGACATCGACAGCAGAGCAACCGCCCTCTCCTGGTGAGAAGCGCAGCGGAAAGCCGCCATCGGTGCCGCCAAGCCCGCCGCGAATCAGCAAAAAGGGGAAGGCAGCAGAGCAGCCTGGTAGCCACGAGGACGAGGACATTGCCGACCTCGAGTACGAGGACCCTTGGCACGAGGCAGACGGCTTGGACACTGACGTGCACGACTCGTGCATTTAGGATCCAACGCCGATGCGTACTTCCCTAGTGTGGTGCACTGAACGCACTGCTTAGCCTTGCTTGTGTTAGTCAAGAGCCATCACAGGTGGCCACTCGCGAGAGCTGAGCAAAAGGCCGGACACCGCTTTTCGTCCCTCACATCACGACGCATCCGGGGGTTTTTCAGCGGCGACAGCGGCGTGGATTCTGGAAGTGGCAGCAGCAGACCACAATATTCTGTCAGAACATCCTAGAACCTGACTGTAAACTGCCCATTCACAAACAGTGGTAACCCTGGGGCTGACAGTGATTACACGTCAGCTCACTGACCTGCCTGTATCTTTGGATAGGCGCCCTAGTTGAATCTCCGATTGGGAGCGTGTTCGTCGCTGTTCGTGCTCCACTAGTCGGGGGTTCTTGCATCCACCCTTTCTGCTAGGTGGGTGCTAAACTAGGTTTCATCTTTGACCTGCCGGCGTAGGCCCTCATCCTGCAGCCTCCCGTTATGAGGCATGGCTGCAGACTAGATGCTGTTAGCATGGCATAAACCACCTAGCAGAATCCAAGGGCTAAACTCTCTAGTGCACTGGACTGGGTAATAGCAGTTAGGGCAGAGGGGCAGGCTTGACCGCTGAGCACCTAATAATATCACGTCTCCGGTAGGAGTATGTTACATTTTTTCTTTTTCTTTCAAAGCCTCGGAGTGGGTTTTTGACATCGACAAGATCAAAGGCCAAGTGCCTCGAGAAATTGCACTGGACCGCTTCACTAAAGCGGTACAGACCCAACTAACCGACTTCAATCTTCAGTTTGCCACGGTATTCCACCCGACTGACCTCACCGCGGCTGTTCTTCCTGAGGCCACTCGCATTCTCTATCGCATCTTGACGTCGCTGGTGCGTGGGTCATGCCTTCGGCTCATTGAGGAGTCGGCTACGGTGTCTCCGGATGATGGGCGCCGTGCGTGGCTGGTCGTCTGCCGGGCCGTTGCCAGGCGACGCAGGCCGTGGGTTTCCCATGGTTACCTATTCGAGACAGCTCCTGCGATCGAGCTGCTGGAGGATGTTGACCCCGAGCCCTGTATTAAGGGTTTCATGCAGCACCACACCGCTATCCGTTCTGAGCTCAGACCTGGTGTAGAGCCTGACGATGTGTGGGGTGTGGGGTTCGCCTTGGACCTCCTCACCCTTCGCATGTGCCCTCTGTATTATAAGGACCTTCTGCAGGAGTGGAATTCTAAGACGGCCGAGGGCAGGGAGAAGAGGGCTCTCGGCATTCAACAGTTCACGTTGGCTGTGAAGGCCTTCCACCAACAGAAAACAGAGGAAAAGCGGCTGCTTAAGGAGAAGAAGAAAAAGGATGGGGTGTCCGCGTTGGCGGCCTCACTTCTCTCTGGGGAGTCCCCTTCTGCCGCCCTTATGGCCCGTGCGGGCATCCCGCAGACTCGCATTGTTGGTGGCCGCAGGCGTGACGAGCCCGGGCACCCGCCACAGACTCGGGATGCTCAGCCGCAGGCATCCGGACAGGGTGCTCACCGGTCTGGGGGCGACAGGGGTACAGCTCCCCGCGCCAGACCGGCCCGCGGTGGAAAGAATCGACAACAGAACATGAAGGGACACAGGAAGGGCTCTCACCCTTCCCCTCATGCCCCTCCACCGCGGACTCAGGGGCAGCGGCAGCCTGCATCCGGTGGTTCACCGACTGCCTTGCGGGTGACGCGGGATGCACAGGGCCGCCACTCGGTCCAGTGCTGGGACTGCGGCGGCCCTCACTTCCGCCGTGACTGCCCTGGAGGAGTGCAGAGTGCGCATGTGGCGGGGTTCCACCCCGAGGGCACCCCCATTGCAGACATCCTGTCAGAGTTGGATGCGGCTTTCCTCGATCCGGAGGAGGAGGTGTATGAGTCATGCCTATACTCTTACTCATTGGAGCTCGGGGAGGCACCGCTTGACATCCCCGCGGCCCAGGCGGCTGCCGTTGTGCCGCACTCTGCCGTTGACAGTGGGGAGCCGTGGACTGAGTCGGAGTGGGCTATCTGGGACTCATGTGGCCGCTCGGAGGAGCAGTACTATGACGCTGTCAACCGCTTCAACTCGTACCAGGACCCTGGCGACGGGGACTGCCCCGACGGTGAGATGACACCTGCTCAGCTCCATGTTGCCGTGCACCAGCCTTCGGACCCTGCAGTGTCTTTGCAGCACTTCAGTGTTGAGCCGCAGCAGCCAGCGGTGCCGGCAGCCGACGTGCAAATCACAACAACCAACACCGAATTCCCTGGAGCTGTGCAGCTGGTGAGCACGGCACCACCGTCCCGGCCCAGGGGTCCGGGTGGCCCGGGCCGCAGGCCCTATGGGGCGGGTCACTTCATGTACATGAGTCTGCTGTGCATTTAGCATTCTCTGGCACGGCAGATGCGGTGCAGTCTGGTGGTGCCTCCGGTGCTGTGCTGGAGGTGCACCCACGGGCTCTGGTGCTTTGGCATGCTATCACCTGGGGTCTGGCTATCTCGGCTTGTCTTCCTGCCGTTGGTGCCAGGACTCCCGTACGCACCTGGCGACACCTTGTCAACCGGCAGTCACCAGCGGGCGGGCCCCAGCCCTCAACAACCCAGCCTCCGGCGGGTGAGCCCCGTACCTCTCGCCGCTCCTCACCAGTCTGGACTGCTGTTCTGGTTATCTGTAGCCTGGCCCTGTGTACCTCGGCACTACTGTTTGGATACTCTCTGGGTCTGCGGCAGTCAGTCAGGCAGTCAGTCAGTCAGTCAGTCAGTCAGTCAGTCAGTCAGCTTACCCCGCCAGCAGGGGGGTCCGTCGGCCGTTCTGCTGGTCAGCTTTTCGCAGCTGATGGACTGGCTACCGGTGATACCGGCTTATGTCTGGTCTCTGGTTATGCTGTGGGTACTTATGCTTCTGTGGAGCTTGGTGTACTGTCTGGTCAGCTTGGGTCAGTTACAGTGGTCTACCCTCTGGTACCTGCTGGCTATACGGGTCTTCTGGTTTATGGCAGTGCGGAGTCGGTTCCGTTACATGTGCCCGACGAGGAGTGGGCTGCTTCTGGATTCAGTTCTCTGGCCAGTGCTGTCCCTGCACCCGTCCGGGTTGACAGGGGCATCGTGTGTGACTCTGGAGCCACGTGTGTCATGTGCGGGGACCTGTCGGCCTGCACCGACGTGGACTACACCCGTACGGTGGCCTTCACCATGGTCACGGCTGGTTCTCACAGGACGGATGCTACTGTGACATTCCATCTGTATGGTGTCTGTGTCCAGGACGGAGCCATCGACCACTTCGTTCTCCCAAACTCACACTATAAGGCCGGCTGCCGCACTCTGCTGTCTTCTCGGGTT
Source organism: Cymbomonas tetramitiformis (assembly GCA_001247695.2). Taxonomy (NCBI): domain Eukaryota; kingdom Viridiplantae; phylum Chlorophyta; class Pyramimonadophyceae; order Pyramimonadales; family Pyramimonadaceae; genus Cymbomonas; species Cymbomonas tetramitiformis. The sequence goes on along the minus strand of LGRX02013147.1, from coordinate 6,717 downwards.
ATGCTATCCCTCGGCTTCGGGTCCCCTGACCTTGTATCCCTCACCTACACCCACCTGCCTACTGGCCGTATCTATCGGATCATTGACTCTGGCACAGACTATATGTGGGCGGAGGTCCCTGAGGGGGCAGCCAGTGCACTCACCCAGACTGTCTCACGTGTCCGCACCGGTGAGATCTGTGACTGGATGTGGGCACGCTCAGAGTATGCCAAGTGGGCTTTCCTGAAGGGCTCGCCCGCTGCACTGGCCAAGACCGGGGAACGCAACTTTGACATCTCCCTCTTCGGAGACGACCTCCTAACAGGTCTGCTTGTTACCTGGTGTGGGTAACAACCAGACCTGCCCAGTCAGGTATTCACTGTCTGATTCCTGCTGGGGTCACCTCTGGGCCGGTGCCTATATATACGGCAACCCGCCCTTTGACAGACTCACCTGTGAGCGGATGCTCAAGAAGGCCAACCGGGACTTTGCAACAGACCCCGAGCACACGGTATTCCTCTTCCTGATTCCCCAGTCACACCTCAGTACCTTCAGGCAGCACCTTATTCACTGGGAGGTGCTACATGTGTATCCGGCTGGCACAGAGGGCATATTCAGCTACCGTCGGGAGCACACCTATGCTGGACGGCCCCTTCAGTCGGCTGGCTCGGAGGGCGGGGGGGACCGTGTCTTCATTGCTGGTACCCCGTTCCCGGTGGCTATCATCTACCGTGATCAGTACACGTCCATGAGGTTCACCCCTGAGAGGTGGTGCCATTCCGCATATGCTCATGCTCATGGTCTCAGGCTGGCTCAGCTCATGGACCTTGGTGTTGACATCGCCCGGCCTGGCACTACGGTTACCCGGGAGCAGCTGCTGTCTCACAGGACCTGTGCTGAGGCCTGTGCTGTGTGTGCCCGTATGCGGACAGTGCAGCCGAGTCCGAAGCACCCTCCGGCTGACAGATACAAAGCTCAGAAGCCTGGGTCTATGTGGGCTGCTGATGCTACAGGCCCGATCACGCCTATTGGCTATGACGGGTCGAGGTACCGCTGGACCTTTGTGGAGTTCACTGTGAGGTTTACACTTTGCTACTTCTCTGCTGAGAAGTCGGCATACAGCTTCATCCTGGCTCAGTTCCTGGCAGATGTTGTTCATCACGGCTTTGCCTGCACTGGCCTGGTCCTCCGCACTGACTGTGCCCCGGAGCTGTGTGACCCTGCGGCACAGGCTCTGTACAAACACCATGGCATCAAACACCTGCAGTCGTCACCCACCCTGCACTGGCAGAACTTCATGGCTGAATATGTGATTGGTAAGGTCTCGTCGGTCTCCCGTGCACTCCTGGAGACAGCCGGTATGGACCTCACCTACTGGCCTCTTGCGGACAGTCATGCCTGCCTGCTATGGGATATCCTGCCTCATGGGCGGGACGCCGTGGTGCCATTCTATCACCTTATGGGCTATCACTTTACCTACTCCCGTATCGAGATATTCGGCACCCTGTGCACTGTGGCCATGGATGCTCAGCAGATGCGGGCCCGCCATCCGGGGGTCTCCAAGAAGCGGACCCCCCGGGCCTGGCAGGGGCGGTTTGTGGGCATCAGCCTCAGGTCCTCGGCCTACAAGGTACTGGACCTGGAGAGAAACAAGGTTGTCTCCGAGGGCCGGCCAGACTTCATCAGAAACTACTCAGAGTTCGGGCAGGTGATGTCATCGTTCCCTGCCCCCGCTCCCGACGAGCAGCACTCCACACCCGTGCCCAGTGACAGGCCGGAGCCGTGGAAGGACTACACCACTGACATGGTGGTGACGGTCCATTCCGTGGCTGCCTATTATGACACCCGGGACGGTGAGACCTATGCCACTGTACAGTTGCTTGACACTGGTTCAGCCGACACTTTCTGGACCACCGCCCAGCAGTATGTCATGGCTGACCCGGCGGGCACTTCTTGGTTTGACTTGGTCCACTGGCTGGACCGCCGCAGGGTCATTGACTGTGTCAATCAATACTACCCGCTCTGGACTCTGGCTAAGGCTCAGGAGGCCCGCGGTGATCCGCTGTATCCGGCACTCATTGTGTCCACGGACATGAGGCGGTCCAGGTCCTATGGGGTGCTCTTCCGGCCTATGGCCTACGGTGATGTGACTGCCCCACGTGCCTATGCCATGGACCTCCGTGCCGGTCTGGTGGTGTTCCCTGATACCCACAGTGCTTGCCACCTTCCCTTCTCCGACCACCCGGAGCAGGACCAGTGGCTCCTTCCGCACTATGTGGTCCCACCGGAGGACACGGTCGGTACATTGCCTGCCAGCGGCACACTCAGCTTCTGTCATATCTCTGCTGACCTCGCCGAGCGCCTGTACCACACTGCGGCTCCTGATCTGCCACTGCCGGGTGGGTACCGCCAGGCACTGTCTATGCCTGATGGGGCTCAGTGGGAGGAGGCTATTACCGGTGGGGAGGTGCAGCCTCTGATTGACCAGGGTAAGATAGAGCCGGTGGAGGTGCTGCCCGACGGTGAGATCGCCACCAGCACCATCTTTGTGCTGAATAAGCCCTGGAAGCCACGGGATGGTCTACCGCCCGTCCAAATTCATAAAGCTCGGATGGCCGTAGCTGCCACATGGCACTGGGGCTACACCCAAGCTGAGACCGCATGCACGGTAGCAGACCTGCCCACCTTCCGCCTTCTCTTCATCCTGTCTATTATCTTTGCTGGTATGGGGGTTATGGTCTATCACTTTGATGTCAGTCAGGCCTTTGTTCATGCCCGTCTGGAGGTTCCTATCTATGTGCGGTTCCCCTCTGGGTATATGTATAAGGGCAGATATGGCTATGCCAAGCTGCTCTATGCTCTCTACGGGCTACGGACGGCTGGTGCTTCCTGGCAGAAGCTGGCCAACAAATTCATGAAGTCCTTCACCTATCGGGGATTGCACTTCACCCAGTCCACATATGACCCGTGCCTATACTATATTGTGACCTCTGCGTTCGTGGCCTTTGTGGCTGTCTACGTGGATGACTTCGGGCTGACATGTGATGATGCCTTCCACCAGGCTTTCTGGGCAGCTTTCCAGGCGGCGTTCAAGAGCAAGAATCTTGGCCGTATGACAGCCGTCCTGCAGCTTGCGGTTGACTATGATCGGTGGGGCATTGCATTGTCCCAAACCAGGCAGATCAAGGAGCTCATGTCCAAGTTCAAGCTTCCGGCCAAAACCTTTCACAATCCGATGGATGTGAACCTCGTTATCCAGAAGCCGGAGCACCCTGATCTCACCCTTGTCACCCCGTATCTCTCACTGCTTGGGTCCCTGCTGTGGATTGCACGGTGCACCAGGCCAGATGTGTATTACTCAGTCATATATCTGGCACAGTTCTCCTCATGCCCCTCGGCTCAGGCCTGGGAGGCACTTCAGAGAGTGGCTCAGTATCTATACTTCACACGGCACTACCGTATCCGTTATGCTTACCCCAGTGCACCGCTTTCTGTGCTCACAATACAGGTGTATTCGGATGCTGACCATGCTCGTGACAAACTCAACGGGTGTCTCTCCTACTCGGGAGGCATTGTATTCCTCAACGGCATGGTCCTTCACTGGGTATGTGCCCGCCAGACTGATGCTGAGATGTCCTCCACTGGATCTGAGTATGTGGCCGCCTCTGTGGTTGGGCAGCGGGCCATGTCTGCCATCCATATGATTGTGGAGATGTTCGGCTTTATCAGAATTACGCAGCAGGAGCCGGGTGTGTCTGCTCTGGCTCTGTCTACGGCCTTCCCTGCAGCTGACACTTCTTGGATGCAGAGGGCGGCCACGTTCTTCGAGAATCATGCTATGGGTCATGGTCAGATGGGCCCCGCCTCCCCCCTACACTACCGGGAGGCTGAGCCTGTTCCTGACAGCAGCCTGTATGCCCTGCCTCACGCCGTGCCAGTACCATATGATGGCACGGGCTACGAGGACGGTCCGCGGGAGTACCACTCTCAGCGGTCTGGCATGTATGGTACCTCGGGACCCTTCATTCCCAGGCTGGAGCTCCCAGTGGCTGTCATGATTGACAACCAGGCGGCTTCCTCCATTCTGAGGAATGTCATGCTATCCACCAAGATTAAGCATGTGTTGATCCGTTTTCACTGCTTTCGGGGGTGGGTGTGTGCTGGGTACCTAGTGCCTGTTTACATCAACACCTTACTCAACCTGGCTGATATCTTCACCAAACCTCTTCCTGGGCTCAAGGACAAGGTGCGGGTGATCATCCGCATGATCGAGTCCTTCATGGACGTGATCCGCCCGCACCCCAGTGGTGCGGGTGACTCCTAGGTTCTCTGGTCCTCTGTCCGGCTGAGCTGCAGGCCTGTGAGCCGGCAGCGGTCGGGCAAGGGGTCTTTCTGGTCTGACTGGATTGATGCCCTTTGACGTGGTGCCCTTCTGGACTGGACTTTGTGTTCGTGGACGGACTGGTACCTATGACCTGCCCTATGAGACCTTAGACACCGACAGCTCTACTCTGACCTTAAGCACATCTGACTGGATTCTGGCCTTTGACTACATCCTGTACTTCTTTGACATCTTCTATGACCTCGAGTACTGGTTGCCCGTCGAGCTGAGCAGCATCGGATGAGAGTATCTATCGGGGAGCGAGATCTGGCGGAGACCAGTTGCTATTTTCATATCCTTGTGGCAGTCCACCTAGTTGGTATGCATATACTAGTACTTTAGCATTCGGTTTAGAGGGTTAGCCGGAAGCGGGGATGGCGGCAGGTCGGCCCTTTGGTTGATGTTGTCCTGATCCGTGGACGGGGACCTCTTAGTTTGCATTAGCTACCTGTTTCACATTCTTGTGCCACCTCAGCCGAGGTGGTGTGCTGAGATTCAGTAGTTCAGTATCACGTATGACGTATGACGTATGACAGTGACAGTACAGTGACTTCCTACCTGTACTCAGTAGTTCGACTTCGGTAGCTTAGACTGGGACACACGATATGATTGCCTAGTGACGGCCTCAGAGCTTAGATAGCCTGAGAGTCGTGTATTCATTTCTATCTTTTGATATACCCGATTGCCTCGCTCAAACCCTACGGCGTTCAGCGTTTTCACTGTGTCACTAGGACATTCTAGTAGCTTGATTAGCTTTAGCCCAGTAGTGGGATGACCGGGTCAAGACCCCGGCACCCAGCTAGAAGTGATCGGTTTCCACCGAGTTGCACGTAGGTGTTTGTTTATTATCTCGTGGCTGTATATCCTGTACCTGCCTTGCTAGGTAGTCACACCCACGGGTGGTGTGTTGGACTTCGGGTTTAGGCTTAGTTATTATGGGCTCTGACTAGCCCCTAGCCTGACCCTGCTTCCGTCTCGTGTCCGCGACATCCTAGCACTGTACTGTACAACAGTACAGTACAGTAGTACAGTCATTGTTTACTGTCTGGGTTTCCGAGAGCATAAAGCCTCGGCCAGACACTGTTTATGAGATTATCAGTTTGATTCCTAGCGAGCTTAGCCGGACAGCGTATCTGTCTTCCTCGCACTAGATACCATACCTTCAAGATGCCGTCGAGATTGCTCCATTCCGTGAAGTCTACACCCTTTAATCAATCATCTTGTCCACGGTTACCTTGCGCGAATCTGCGAAAGTACCCTATCCGCCATGCCTATTAAAGGGCCCTAGAGGCCTCCCGTTCGCAAGCGAGCAAGAAGAAATAGTAGTTAGATGCCTTACCTTCAATATACATTAGTAGAGGAACAAGTGGAATTATATGACACACTTACTGACTGGGCAGGGAAGGCAGGAAATAATCCAAAAAAGGCCTACGTAGAGATAGGTGACAAAAACTGTACCATTACCCCAAATCAGCGGGTGTCAGGTGGAAGTTACATGTCATATCAAGAGCATGTCGAAAAGAATAAGCATCTATTAACTTATTTCAACAATGACAGATGTTCTCTTAATGAACCGATAATGGACCGTAATCCAAACACGGAAATTTTCACACATGTCATATCCAAAAACTCAAAAGCAAAACTCACCCATATCATGGCCAACACAACTATGGCAGAAATGACAGTTAAAACAGGATGGACGGAGGAAAACCCTTATATCATCTCCGACCACGGGATAGTATGGGCTGAATTTAAGCTCCCTCAAAACGACACCAAATTGGAGATTTCTACCGATACAACATTGCCAACACCTAGATTTAATGGTGCCAAGGAAACCACACATGATGAGTACCCAGGGTACCCAATTAGAATGACAAACAAAAATAAGGATACAGAAAGGAAAATAAACAAGAAAGATATTGTAGGACTTCTCGAAGCAAACGGATACAGCACAAATGAACTTGTGCACGCGTGCATCAATAAAAACAAAGCTAGAGCATCTATAAGCACCATCAAGGGTGACACCACTGATCTCGACCTTAAACGGGATAATACTGACGGCAGCCCCATAACAGTGAGCAAGCTCATAGCTAAAAATAAAGAGACAGACACCATAGAACAATGTCTAAAATGGCACAACAAACCCAAGGAATGGTGGATTCACCTAAATAGCCCATGGCATGCAGCTCACTTACTCTCTAGAGGAAAGGGGATGCCGGAAGGTGGTCTAAACTTAGGCCATAACGACAAAGATAACATCTGGCATATAGGTTCGCCTCACCTTCTAAATAAGAAAGATGTAAATGCCTATCTCAAACGACACCTTTCATTCAGCTCACGGGAAGTTAAGAAAATCA
>LGRX02013145.1:0-12290 GCA_001247695.2 Cymbomonas tetramitiformis | reverse complement strand
CAAGATGAACTCGGATGAAAGTTTTGACAAGACACTCCAGAAAGAGCAGCTCGAGATCTTGACAACATAGGTGTCCGATTTTTCAATGCCCTTCTCGTGCCGCTCACATTGCACAATTTTCTTATGTTGGCTGCAGCCAACATAATGAGCATTTTGTATTTTCGCGATCATACCCCACCTCTAGGGCACAATTATGCAAGCCCCCATGGGTGTAAGAAGGTATACCACGTATTGACATTTTTTAAAGGTCTAGTAGCCCTTCAAACAACATTACTTTGGAGCAATATGTACCATTAACCATGAGTAATATGCTTCGGAACTTTGGGTTTTATGTTGGCTGCAGCCAACATAAAGATGGGTAAGAGACACTATCAGATGTCAATATAGTTACTGATCTGAAAGAGTTACATGCAATTTGAATCTGATCAATACTGTATCGATCAATTGTCAGAATGCGATGTAGTTGCTGTTGTTGCTCCAGCAATAGTGTGTGGGACGAATGGACAATGCTCAGCAGTGACCAGCTGCTTTTTGAGCATTGTATAATGCGTTAATGCCTTCGGGTCTGGAGATATCTCCATCCAGCCCTGCAGCATGTTGGTTGATCCTGTCCCATATCTATCGCCATCACTTGACATCCAGCTCGCACATGTGTTAGCTGGATGGTACTATGTATTATGTGTTGATATGATATTTGACCATTACACTTTCGAGTCAGTGTGTTGTCAACTTACATAGTAGTGCCAGTGACTTGATTATTACACTTATGAATCAGTGTAATGGCATTATACTTAATGATATCAGTATTACAACAATACATAAGTTGCAGTGACTTGTGTATGCAGTGACTTATGTAAGGTACTTTCTGATTGAGTACACTATGTGTGTGTGTGTGGGATTTGTGCTACTACACACACTTGTATATAGGTAATTACTGATTTATTACACTATACCAAGTTGATCTATCACATAGGATGGTCTGTATACCACTCACAGCATGTATCTAACATGATGTTTATCAACTTAGTTAGTGACTGTAATCCTGTATATCTCATCTGCAGTGATGAGTTGATTGGGTCTATTTCACACATGGTTCCGGTGAGCATTCCTTTCAGTGATCCACAATAGAACAATATACTCATCCCAAATCCTGCGTCAGAGTATACTGAGCTAATTATTGTGTTAAGACCATGAAGAGGCACCTTACACCATATGGATTCATTTATAGTTTACATGCACAGCAGGTATGCTATGTGCAATGTCTGATGCATTGTTATATGAGACCATATATACCAGCTGCTATCGTGGTCAAGTTGGTTTATGCATGACAGCTGCTATCATGATCAAGCTGGTTTATGCATAAATGTATGCACATGTCATTGTATAACAAAGTGAAATCAAACTGCATGAGTTGCACAGTATGATAATGAATGGTGCATGCACTTGGTATATACTGAATGATTAGTATATACTGCAAGTGTGTGTATGTGTGTGGTGCTGAAAGTATTATAAGCACTGCACACTCATATAATTGTACACGTACTATGATGTTTGCTGCACAACATCCACTTATCTGTCACACTGAGTGTGTGTGTGTGTGTATATAGCTACTCACACAACATATAGTACACACTCATGATTGCAAGCTTGTATGTGAATCTGACAGTGAATGAATAAACACCATCTCAAATGTGCAAGCATCACAGACTTTGTATATCATGCTGCATATTATACCATCATCGAGCGTCATCTGTTCATGACAATTCTAGCAGGTATGTACATATCCTGTGAAGATAAATCATGATGCGCGCAGACGAGTGGTTTTTGCAACTATTTGAAATCACGATATTTTGATGACGAGATCAGTGTACGCATCAAAATTGCACTGAGCGATATAGTGCTAATGGGCGATTTATTGCGACGTTGATGAATCGCTGATGTGCACGCTGCGAGTTATGAGCATATTTCTGTCGCAGTATGTACGGCATATGATACGAATGCCATTTCTTGCACGGATCATATTCTGATAATGATTTGATCATCCGCGTCTCAATATGTCGCATCTCGTACAATTTGCGAATGGTAGCAGCGCATATGTACGATCGGCATGCTGTATGCACACCTTCTCGCGCTGTTATCTCAGACGGCGTGTATGCGAACAAATGCGACTGTGACGATGTCTCCTCGCGCACTGCTTTCGCTGTTTATGCGAGATATATATGTCGATATATGTGCGACTGCGACGCCTGTTTGATATATGCGATCCGCAACCTGCGCACACAAAATTCAATATCTCTACTACTGCACTCACACTTGATGCGTCCTCAGTTCGTCGCCTTGACGAGTCAGAGAATACCACTCTTAGGGCTTCGCTAGCAAGCGAAATGATATATGATATAAGGCGAGGCTATTATTGAACGTTAATAGCTCACGCAGCGTATGTGTGGGTATGAGTGCAGTGCTTCTCCAGAAGTGACTGCTGAAGCTCAACGCTTCCTCATATACGCAATGCCCCGCATCTCATAGATGCCACCACAATTGGGTTGTGAACCCAAGGCATTGGTTGAACAATCAGTATCGGCTGAACGAATAAGCCATATGATACTCGCATGCTTGTTCGGTGCATGCTTGAAGCGAAGACATCGTCTTCTCAGAACACTTCGGTTCTTCAAGACTAATCTTGCTTTGCCATCTCGATGCCATGGATACTTGGCCTTTCGATGACAGGTGTCACTCAAGGTGAGTGGATGACAGATGGTATGACTGTACGTGTCATAGTCGACCGTACTGACGACTGTCTGTCATTATAATATATGACATGACACGACATGACATGGTATGACATGCATGACATGTATGACATGTATGACACATATGTCATCGGTCATAACCCTGACAGCCTACGATATGGGCGTCAATATTTGCACTGTTAACGGACTGAATTTTTCCCGATTTTTCAAAAGAGGGGGAATCTTCGATTTCATCTCCGATTTTTTCCCCAATATATATATATATATATATAAGTCCCAGTGTATACTGTGATGTATACACCTTCCACAATTCTGTAATATATCTCACTTGCACACATGAAATAGAAATTGATATTTTTCATGGTGTTTCTGTGAAGATATGTGCATGGTCATTATTTGGGGTTTTACTGATTGAAACCCATGATATATATACCAAACCCTAATATATATATATTTATCAATAGTGACTTGCAGTCACTTAAGTGATATGTCAGATAATTTGCCATTTACTTAGGCATATGGTAGTGCACTGGAAGGTTATCAAAATGATACCTCCAGTTACTAAGTAAATCAGAACAATGCTTGAATAGTCAGAGCAGTGTCTGTTTAATAACCTCTATCAGCTACATCAGTGTCAAGATGCGTTCTGAATCTGTGAGATTTACTGGTATGCATTGAAGTGATCAGGTTCTGAATAAACTGTCAAAATGCATAGTAGATGATGGTGTTGCTCCAACGATATATGAAAGGGGCATGGACAATGCTCAACAGTGGCCAGCTGTTTTATGAGCATTGTATATTGTCTTCGGGTCTGGAGATATTCGCCATCCAACCCTACAGCATGTGGTTTGATCCTGCTCCCATATCTATCGCCATCATTGACATTCCACACGCACATGTGTTTGTGGAATGGTATCTATGCATTATACATATTATACATAAGTTATACATTGATCATGTACACTCGCTGACTCAGTGTAATGTCAATATATCCATAACATGTACTGGCATAAATATTAGTGGAAGTACTATGATAAGTACAGTTATATATAGTTTTATAGTGAGGTGCATATGATGGAATGGTATACACAGTAACTATATATTGTATATGTACTTACTGATTGAGTACACTGAAGTAAATTGATATAAGTTAATCATACAGGTTTGCCTGTATACCAATGGACAGCATATCACCAGTATGATGTATATCAATATATATTAGTATACTGTTGTAATCCTGTACATATCATCATAATGAATGATGCTTTAAATGATAAATTTTCACAAGTAGCTCCGATGAGTATCCAACTTGATTAACAGGAGAACAGATGTCCAATCCCAAATCCTCCGTCATGGAACAACTGTACTAATTCCTGTCTTAACAATCAAGACTGGCATCTTATACTACTTGGGTTTTCAATATAGCACTGGACTTGCAAGTTCTAGCAATATGTCACAGTAAATAAGTATGTATGACAGTATGCACAGCCGCTATCGTGATCAGGTTGTATGTGTGCATGTCAAGCAATAATGCATGGATGTATGTATACCAAGCACAGTAGTAGCAAAGTATTTATGCATATGTATGTATACTGGATTATATATGTATATCTCTTGCACACAATTACAGTATGCCATGTGATAGTGATCTGTGATAGTAATGATAAGTATGATAACAATGACCATTCATTCTCAATCACAGCATTTGTGTGTACACTAATCGCCCATATTTAAGAAATCAGGGATTTTGAGCCAGCCAGCCGTACTCATCGAGTTGGGTACCCCCCCGCCGAAGACACCCCATTCTCTTAGCTTAACACCTAGATTCTTACTTAACACTGCTGCAGAACAACAAACACTGCACTCATCGAGTTGGGTACCCCCCCAAAACGCTGGCTGCTTTCTTAACGTCGGGTTTTCTTAAAAGTGAGTGATTACTGTATGACGATGACGATATCGCACGCTCGATGTTTGCACAGCATGTGTGTGTATACCGATGATGGTGTTGCACACACTACCTCTGCGCAGCATGTGTGTGTATACCGATGATGGTGTCGCACACACTATCTCTGCGCAGCATGTGTGTGTATTGTTGGGCCTCATTTTATCATGCGTCGATCTGTCGCTGAATGCGCCCACTTGGTGCGATACTGTACGAACATCGAGATTTTACACACTATGTATGCGCGTGATACGAATTGTGTATGTCGCAGTCAATCTGCATACCGATGCATGCGGCGCACCGTACAAGCTATAATCATCGCACATCTGCGTCGCACGGTACGAAATATGATCATCGCACATCTGCGTCGCACGGTACGAAATATGATCATCGCACATCTGTGTCGCACGGTACGAATTTTGATCATCGCACATCTTCATGTATATTGTACGGGTCGCGCGGTACAATTGCGAATGTCGCTGTCGCTTATGATGAGATTATGTGCATCTCTGTCGCAGTTGATGAGATTATGTGCGCTGACGCTCATTTTTCATATGCGCGCTTAATTCTCGCACATCGTACCATACCCTACGATTATTGACAGCATGCATATCTCGTGCGCACACCTCGTCGCAGTATATGCTGAATGCGATTTATGTCGCGCCGATAACTTTATTGCACAACTCCGCTGATCGCTGACGATATTTTGAAGCGAAAGCTATCGTGGATGTGCAGATATTCGACGGTATGTATGCGAACTTAGCCGCGTTGTATACAAATCAAGATATGTGTATATGTCAAGTCTGCTGCTGCACTTGAGTTCTCGTTCTTCGCCTGAGCGGACTTAGAATACCAATGTGAGGGCTCGCTATGCGAACGCTATGTGTGACGCTGCTATTATTGAACAGTAACAACCAAACGTAATATTATGGTGGGTTATGAGTGCAGCAGTCTGGTGACCAGAAGTGCTTGCTTGAGCCCAATGCTCCTCATATACTTCCAGTGCCCTCACGCATCTCATGCGTTACCACCATCGGGTTGTGAACCCGAGAGCACTGGATGAACTTCCCGCATCGGCTGGTCGATATAGCCATTGATGCTCGCATGCTGTTCAGTGCATGCTATAAGCGAAGACGCGTCTTATCAGGACGCTTCGGTGTCACAACTATGGACACGCCCAACCCCCGGGGTCGGGGGACCCTTGCAGCCCCCCGACAAATTGTTCCCCCCGTCAGTCCCTGCTCCGCCACACCCCGTCACCCTCGTGCAAATTATACCCACGTTCACGCCCATGCTCTGAAAAACACTCCTTACTCAGTAGCTCACACCATTCCCGCCTCGGCTGATCCCGTCCCGCTCAACCAGTTATACCCGTTATACCGATTATACTAGTTATACCGGTTATACCAGTTATACCCGTTATACCCGTTATACCCGTTATTTCCCACTCGGTCACGCCATCGCCCCGCTTTCGCACTCACGTACCACCAGCGACAGGGTCTCCCCCCCGCTGTCCCAGCTCCGCCACACCCCTGTCACCCCTCAGGCAAATTATACCCACGTTCACGCTCAGTTAATCACCGTTTTCCCCCACTCTACAGCACCATTTCTCCCCAGTCGGCTGACCCCGTCTCGCTCAACCAGTTATACCCGTTATACCGGTTATACTAGTTATACCGGTTATACCAGTTATACCCGTTATACCCGTTATTTCCCACTCGGTCACGCCATCGCCCCGCTTTCGTACTCACGTACCACCAGCGACAGGGTCTCCCCCCCGCTGTCCCAGCTCCGCCACACCCCTGTCACCCCTCAGGCAAATTATACCCACGATTCACGCTCAGTTATCGCCGTTTCCCCCCACTCTGCAGCACCATTTCTCCCCAGTCGGCTAACCCCGTCTCGCTCAACCAGTTATACCCGTTATACCGGTTATACTAGTTATACCGATTATACCAGTTATACCCGTTATACCCGTTATACCCGTTATTTCCCACTCGGTCACGCCATCGCCCCGCTTTCGTACTCAGGTACCACCAGCGCTCCCAGGTCAGCCAGTCACCCTTCGGATATAAATCGCGCTTCAGCACGGCCCCAGGAAAGCACACGCCGGCATATGCCTAGCTTGCGCCCCAAACACCAAAGCACGACAGTACGACCCGTCACGACAACAGCACCTCAGCACAGCGACCACAGACGCCACCCACAGCGTTTCAGCCACCACGTTACCCCAAAACACCACAATCAGTCATTCAGCAACACGACAGCCACGTCATCACGTACGACAGCAACTCCAAACCTGAGTTATGTTCACTCGGACCTAGCTCCTGTTCATCAAAATGCTTTTCTCTCAGAGCACTCACGCCCTCGCAAACAGGATGACGCTCCACCGGGTGTCACATGACGTCCGCCGGACCGGGCTGAGTCCATCCACGGCCTCGCGAAGATCGAGGAACATCACAGGCACCACAGCATCTCAGCCGCGCCACGTGGACAAGATCTCCGGTTCGCCGCACCGGTTCGCAGCTGGCGCCAGCAACGCCGACAAGAACGACGCGAAGCGCTGCGCAGCGCCCCAAGCACGAAAGTGCACAACGACTCGCCACTGACGCACCACATATGACATCGCGTCACAACAACAGCTAGCTTCAAAATGTGGTACCTCAAGAGTCACCAACGGAATGTAGCATTTGGCGACAGTTCAAATGCGGGAACAGACCACTGATTGGAGAAGGCGAAGCATCGCGAACCGAAAGGTCGCCAAATAACGACCATATCGCAAAAATGAGACACGCGGGTGTCTCATTATATTCTCATTTTTTAAAAAGTTATGATAACGAGGTTTTTTTTATATGACTAGATAGCATTTGGAGAGTAGATAATGACACGTTATTTCAAAATTTGAAATTTTAGGGTATAGCCCGAAATTTGGGGTTTCCAGGCGATTTTTCGCCCCGTTTCGGGCGGTGCTCAGGTGTCAATCGGCGGAAGTTATGATAACGAGGTTTTTTTTATATGACTAGATAGCATTTGGAGAGTAGATAATGATACGTTATTTCAAAATTTGAAATTTTAGGGTATAGCCCGAAATTTGGGGTTTCCAGGCGATTTTTCGCCCCGTTTCGGGCGGTGCTCAGGTGTCAATCGGCGGAAGTTATGATAACGAGGTTTTTTTATATGACTAGATAGCATTTGGAGAGTAGATAATGACACGTTATTTCAAAATTTGAAATTTTAGGGTATAGCCCGAAATTTGGGGTTTCCAGGCGATTTTTCGCCCCGTTTCGGGCGGTGCTCAGGTGTCAATCGGCGGAAGTTATGATAACGAGGTTTTTTTAATATGACTAGATAGCATTTGGAGAGTAGATAATGACACGTTATTCAAAAATTTGAAATTTTAGAGTATAGCCCGAAATTTGGGGTTTCCAGGCGATTTGTCACCGTGATTCGGGTGGTGCTCAAGCGCCATTTGTTGAAAGTGGTGATAATGACGATGTTTTCATATTGGATGCGTCAAAGTCATTCCAAACAAACTGAGTCTGAAGAAACTTTTGTTCATATCTTACATACACCCCGAGAATGGGAGGCTTTAATGTTAAAAGCGGTGGCACCAACCTTAAATCTAGGGGGTGTAGGTCTGCACGAGACTGTAACTGTGTGCGTAGCACAAAAAAACAACAAAAACCGACAAAAGGCACGAAGAATGCTACCAGATAAGACGTTGGTGCTATGAAAATATACAGTCTTTATTTGAACAGTCAAAGCACCCAGGGTTAGGGGTTTTCTTGCGGGCGCGGTATTATTCATTGTACAGGCCGGTATATACGATGGCAGTGCAGGTGCGATCTCTCAGTTCGTTTGCTGGCTGGCTTATTAAGCATACCTACCTAGGCAATTTAATTTAGATTATTTCTCTCTGATTTTAGATTAACCCATTTTTCATGTTGATTTTAGATTAAGTTTTTTTTATCTCATCCGGCTATTACCGGTGCATGCATCCATGACGCTGTACTGTAACTGTTGAGCTATCGCCATGCCATGCGAAATATTACACTGAAGAGTTGTCTTGCCGTGATGTCCATATGTCCGAATGGAACCAAAAACCGTCCGATTTTAATCGAACGGTTTTTGGTTCCATTCGGAAAGATTCACGGCCGTGAATCTAAAAGTCACGGCCGTGAATAACGACTCTTTCCGCATAATGACTTTTATTATTTGCCATCTTTGCCACAATAGACACTCACGGCGTGTTCTGCTTGAAAACAAGTAAGTAACTTGAAGCCTTGAGCTTCAAGTTACTGAAAGATATGATTTGTATCTTGGCAGTATGTGTGC
This sequence comes from Cymbomonas tetramitiformis, assembly GCA_001247695.2. Taxonomy (NCBI): domain Eukaryota; kingdom Viridiplantae; phylum Chlorophyta; class Pyramimonadophyceae; order Pyramimonadales; family Pyramimonadaceae; genus Cymbomonas; species Cymbomonas tetramitiformis. The sequence continues at coordinate 3,263 of LGRX02013145.1, read as the reverse complement.
CAAGTTTCGTGCTCTAGGACGCACGGGAAGCCCTCGGCTGTTTGGCATCTTTGGGTTTGGGTGGCACGTTCGAACCCAAACCCAAAACATCTGCCTTAGAAATAAAATTGCGCGTTTCGCGCACAAGTAACTTGAAGCCTTGAGCTTCTGGTAACTTAAATATATGTATCTTGGCAGTATTCGTGCCAAGTTTCGTGCTCTAGGACGCACGGGAAGCCCTCGGCTGTTTGGCATCTTTGTGTTTGGGTGTCACGTTCGAACCCAAACCCAAAACATCTGCCTTAGAAATACATTGCGCGTTTCGCGCACAAGTAACTTGAAGCCTTGAGCTTCAAGTTACTCAAAAATATGTATCTTGGCAGTATTCGTGCCTAGTTTCGTGCTCTAGGACGCACGGGAAGCCCTCGGCTGTTTGGCATCTTTGGGTTTGGGTGTCACGTTCGAACCCAAACCCAAAGACAAAGGCATAGGACAGTTTCGTAGTTTCTGTCCCGATGCCTTTGCAACCTCGCTTGCTAACTCATATTACAATGAATATTCAACATTCAAGCGTTGGATACCCCACGCCAACGGGAAGTGCTCGGCTGATTTGTTATTTGGGTATGCGCACCCAAATGACAAAAAAACGCATCTTTGAAACTCGTTAGTTTCAAAGATGCGTGGCCGATGCCTTCGTGCTTATGTGTGTTAATCCATATGAAATATTCCATGGAATAAATGTGAATATCCCGCACAAACGGGAAGCGCTCGGCCGTTTTGTAAAATTAGGGTGCACCCAAAAAACAAAACGCATCTTTGAAACTCGGAAGTTTCAAAGATGCTTGCCGGTCGCGTGCAGCGGTAAAAGACAAGTCAAAGGGTTTAGGATATAGAAGAAGTACAGGGGCCTTTTTTAAAAGCAGAACACGCCAGCGAACAAAGCTTTTTGGAGGCTTCCTCATGATGGCTAGCGGGAACTAGAGCGTTTGACCTGTGTGCACATGATTTGAACAGGAGTCGTGAAAAGGACCACCGGGCATAGCCGGATGACATAAAGAAAACTTAATCTAAAATCAACATGAAAAAGAGTTAATCTAAAATCAGCAATAAATAATCTAAATTAAATATTTTTCCTTTGCTAACAGACATGTACAGGTCAAACGTTTGCACAATCACCTTGGCGCGCAGAACTTGTTCAGACACTTCCAGGTGCTGGGCGAGCTCCTTGTACCCGTTGTACTGTGCGATCGCCGACCGTTTCTTGTCCGTGTCCTCGCACTTCAAGTCTGTCCAGAGGCTTTCTCCTATCTTCTCAGCGTCAGCTTTCGCCGCCGGGGTGAGGTCGAACTGACCTGGCCACTGCGGACCTGGTCGTGGTGGAGAAGCGAACATCGCCGGTCGTGATGGAGGAGAGGCTGGAGCCCGTTGGCGTCGTTAAAGCAGGTGACCCTCCTACTGCGCCGAGCGCTGGCGCTCCCGGGTAAAAGCCTCCTCCGCCCAGTTGGAACATTTGGGCGAACGGGCCTGCTGCTGTTACTGCCTGTTACCGGTGACGTACCAACCGCCCCCCCCCACACCAGTTACAAGTTCCGTGTCTTTCAATCTGGACCTCAAGCCAGAGTTCCCTCCTCCACAATAAACACAAACAACTTGAACGTAACAACTAGCTCCTACCTGCACGGCTGTCTTCAGGATCTCCCTCATCGCTGCAGCCTCCGAGGCGTGGTGATTGTTAATCTCCTTCAAGGTGTCCGCGTTCTTCTCTAGCATCCTCTGTTGGGCCAGTGCATTATTTTCGAGCATCTTCGCCTGGGCCTCGTGGGCCATTTTCGCAGTCTCGGCAGAGGTCCTTTGGAAAGACTCCTGTGCCTCCTTCAAAAGCGAGTCCCGAGAAGTAAGCGCCTTCGTGTTCTCCTCCAGCAAAGCCTGTTGCGCCTTCGTGTTCTCCTCCAGCAAGACCTGCTGCCCTGACCAGAATGAACCCAATGTTGTCTGGTGCTCCTTGGCACGAGTCTCCTCCCGTTGCTTCCCCTCGGCCATCTGCATCTGCAGGGCTTCAGCGTGCTTCGTCGTAAGGAGCTCCACTGTCTTACGGCTTTCGTCTCGCTCGGCAGACAGGGCCGAAGCCAGCTGTTTTTCCCCACGCAGACGTTCATCCTCCACCTTCTTCAGCATCTCTTCTCGAAGGCTCGCCAGTGTCTCATCCGCCTTCTTCTTCTCGGCCTCCACTGCTTCCTTGGCCTTCTTCAGCTCATTAAGGTCCCGCTCGCTTTCTTCCCGTTTCCGCTTGTCACCGACGCTCTGCAGCCTCCGCGTCTCGTCGTTCACCGACACCGCGAGCAAGGCACTCCTCAACTCCCCCTCTTTCACGTTCTGCGGAGGTCCGTCCATGCGTAACAAAACATCGGTCAGTACGTACCAAGCTGTAACAAAAAAACAGACGATTGTAACTCAAGCAAAACTCCGTACTCACCTGCTTAGCCACATGCATGGCAAGTGCTTCCGGCGGAGGCTGCTTCTTCCCCCCTCGCCGTCCGACGTCGCCCATGTCTTCGTCGCTGCTGTCATCCTCTTCGGCAAGATCCATAGGTACACGCACTACCGGGGCTTTGCCCGTCCCGCCTGGGATAGGGGTCGTGGTCTTCTGGGTGGAAGGCGCCTTCGGGAAATCCTCATACACGGCGGTTTGGCCCTTGTTGCCTAAGATGATCTTCCCCACTACTCGCGCAGGGGCGTTTTTATTGAAAACGCTGCCCGCCAAGCACCACTTCCTAGCCTCAAACTTCCCACCAGCCTCTTTGCCCAGCTTCTCTGCTTCCTCGATCTTCTTCCAGAACATCCCCAGGACCTTATTGAACAACCTGTAGTGCTCGTTCTCCTTCTGAATTTCAGAAGGAGTTATCTGCCCCTCTTTCCTGTCTTCCACCAGGCGCGTGACGACGCCTGTCAGAGAAGCCTTCGCGCCCCTCTTCTTTGTTATTCGCACGTGCGGGTAGTCGCCGGCATACTTCTCCTTTCGCTTCATCTCCAGCTTCCGCTCATACACAGCGGGAGCCTGGAACATCGTGCAAGTAACGTCGCCCTGCTTGGGGTGATTGCCGTTTATCGCCATGTAATTGGCGTGCCACTGGCCAACCCATGTCAGGCAAACGAACCTGTGCGTGGGCACCAACAACCTCCTTATTCATATATCTTGACTATGTACTACAAACGAATGTGTTACAAATGAAGTTGGGTCAGTGACAGGTTCATGGTCAGGCAAACGAACCTGTGGACACCTGCAA
>LGRX02013142.1:0-19234 GCA_001247695.2 Cymbomonas tetramitiformis | reverse complement strand
GCATCGGTGGCCTGAGTGTGTACACGGCATCCTGCATTGATGGTGATGGTGATGGTGATGGTGATGGTGATGGTGATGGTGATGGTGATGGTGAGGGCATAGCATTCCGGGGCCGAGGCCGTGTGGCGAGACGGCCATGTGGCGCTGCGCGAGGGCTGGGTCTGGACTGAGCCCCGATGTGGCCTGCGGGCGTACAGGGGTGTGACCCGGACGGCGCCACGCGGCTGGGGCGCTTTGCCCTCTGTGGGACACGGCGTGGGTGTGGCGCATTGGTGGCCTGAGTGTCGACACGGCTTGGATGTAGCGCATGGTCTGAGTGTTGGACACGGCTTGGGGTGTGGCGCATCGGCGGCCTGAGTGTGGGACACGGCTGGGTGTGGTGCATGGCGTGAGCGTGGGGTGCGGCTTGGGTTTGGCGCTTTGGTGGCCTGAGTATGGGGCATGGCGGGGGTGTGGCGCATGGCTTTTGTGTGGAAGTGGCGAGGAGGTGGCGCATGGCCTGTGGGCGGGGTGTGGCAAGGGTGCGATGCATGGCCTTTGCGTGGGGCACGGCAAGGGGGTGCTGCATTGCCTGAGTGTGGAACACGGCGGGGGTGTGCTGCATGGCTTGGGTGTGGGGCGCTGGAGGCTTTTTCTCTGTGTGGCGTGGCTCGTGGCTTTTGCTTGGGGATCGTTGGTGTGCTTTTGCATGGCTGCAGTCCGGGGATCGTGGGGGGCGTTGCACGGAGCATGCGTGGGGTGTGATGTGTGGGCTGCGCGTGTAGTGTGGCTCTGGGCGTGGTGCATGGCCTGGGTGCTGGGCGCGGTCGGGGTGTGAGACCTACATAACCAGGAGCGCCCACCCGCCCGGTGTGGTTTTCCCCCGTGCCCCTTCCTCCTTCTTCCAATCCTTGCCCTTCTTGCCTTGATCGCCTCTAGCTCGCCTCTGTGACGGGCCCTGTGCCCTGTAGGCTTGGTAGAACCGGACCTTGTAAGTAATATTTATTATTTTTTCTCTCTGTGTGGCTCCTTCTCCTGGTCTTGAGTGCCCTGCCTTGCGCGCCCCTTCCTTTGTCCGCAGTTGGTCGTGCATGCCCTGGCAGGCCGCTCGGAGGCTGGGCGAGCCAGAGTGTGCGCCAGAGTGTGCGGAGTGGCGTGGTGTGGTGCATGGCATGAGTGTGCGCTGCAGCTGGGGCTGGAGCGTTGCCAGAATGTGCGGAGTGGCTGGTGTGGTGCTTGGCATGAGTGTGCGCTACAGCTGGGGCTTGAGCGTTGCCAGAATGTGCGATGTGGACGGTGTGGTGCATAGAATGAGTGCGCGCTGCAGCTGGGGCTTGAGCGTTGCCAGAATGTGCGGAGTAGCTGGTGTGGTGCATGGCTTGAGCATGTGGCACGGCTTGGGAGTGGGGCTGGGCCTGAGCATGTGGCACAGCTGGGGGTGTGGTGCTGGGCCTGGGCAGGCGGCGAGGCTGGGGAGTGGGTCGTGGCTTGAACAAGCCGCGGCTGGGGTGTGGGGCTGGGCCGGAGCATGCGGTGTGGCTGGGGCGTTGAGCGAGGCCCGAGTTTTGTTGAGTGGCTGGGTGTGGTGCATGGCTGAGCTTTGGCACGGCTCGGGTGTGGATCAAGGCCTGAGCATGTGACACGGCTGGTGGTGTGGTGCAGGGCTTGGGCCTGCGGCACGGCTGGGGGTGTGGAGCGTGGCCCGAGTTTGCGGAGTGTCTGGGTGTGGTGCATGGTCTGACCACGCCACGGCTGGGGCCGAGGGGCATGGCTTGAGCATTTGGCACGGCTGGGGGGGTGGGGCCGGGCTTGAGCATGCGGCGCGGCTGGGTTGTGGGAGCACGCCGCGGCTGGTGGAGTGGGGCGTGGCTTGAGCTTGCGGCGCGACCGGGGTCTGGGTCAGGGCTTGATCACGCCACGGCTGGGGGGGGTGGGCGGGGCTTGAGCATGCGGCGCGACTGGGGGTGCGGGTCATGGCCTGAGCTTGCGGCATGGCTCGGGTGTGGCGCAGGACTTGGGCGTGTGGCACGCCTGGGGAGTGGGGTTTGGGGCGAGCTTGGGCCGTGGCTGGGGTGGGTTGCGGGACTTGAACATGCGGCTTGGCTGGGGGTGTGCTTGGTCTGAGCTTGCGACACGGCTGTGGTGCTCTGATTGGCCTTTGCGTGGTGCGTGGCGTGGTGGCTTGCATGGCTTGATCACGAGGCACGGCTGGGTTGCGCTGACTGGCCCCTTGCGTGATGCGCGGTGTGGCGTCGTTTTGGCTTCTGGGTGACCGCGAGGCTTGCTTTGGAGCCCCCCCCTCTGCCTCTTGTCCCCTTCTCTGGCAGCAGGCTGCGGGCTTGGTCGCCTCAACTGGATTTCACCTTCCCCCTTGCCCCTCCTTGCGCTCCTTCTCGTCTGCCCCTGCCTGTGGAGACCCTCTTTGCCTGCCTTGCTGTGCCCTGCCCCTCCCCGCCCCTCCTTGTCCCCGGCACGGCCTGTGGCTCCCTTGCTCCCTCCCCCCTCCTTGCGCGGCTTGCAGGCGGACCGTGAGATGCGGGAGGAGACGGACAAAGCGGCCTTGCTCACAGCTGCGGCGGGTAACCTCTTGCCCCCGGCTGCTCCCCGCTCCGGGCACCCCGTGTGGTGTCAGTGCACAGGGCGAGGGGCGGCAGGACTAGGCGGGCTCTCCCTAAGAAAGCATATTGTCGTTGAAACACACTGATAGGTGCCGTATTGGTGGAGAGTCCCGCCCCGCACCCACAACCTGCTGTGCTGCTCCGTGCGGGCAGTGAATTGCAGGGCTTTGCATGTAGCGCAGGATGGACCGTCTCTTGGGGGTGGCAGGCAACTCATAAAGCATTCCGATGGCCACGTCACGCCTCGCACCCGACTAGAGAACACTATCCGATTCCGAATCCGATTCCGAGTGTCCGATTGTTGTGCATGCCCTGCAGTGAATGCCAGGGAGGGGGGAAATGGGGGGCTCGCAGTGTGCGCCTCAAGGGGGTGGTTGGGGAGGTTTGCCCTTTCCTTGGGGATGTAGGTTTTTGGTTCCTGACTGGCGGCACACACTTTCTGGCCCTCAGGGCGCTATGCGTTCCATAAGGAGGGGGGCCGCAGGGCGTGGGAAGGGGCGCAACCTGGACTGGGGAGACACGAGATTGCAATGCGCCGCAGGTGTTCATGGGTGGGACCCGAGATTGCAATGCGCTGCAGGTGTTCTTGGGTGACGCGTGCAAGGGTCTCTGGGCAAGGGGCGGGCGCATGGCAAGGCTCCTCCGAGCTCCTTGGTTGATGCTTGGGGGTAACACCACTCGCGCCGCTCAACTAAAGAGGGAGGGGGCGCCACTGTGCGAGGCAACGCGCTCATCGAGGCTCAATCATCTGGGGAGGTCATCCACTCATATCATCTGGGGAGGTCATCCACTCATGTTCGAGGTCATCCACTCATGTGTCCTCTCGGGAGGTCATCCACTCATGTCATCGAGTTCGAGGCTCAATCATCTGGGAGGTCATCAACTCATGTAGGCCAACTCTTTTATCCTGCCTTTTTGGGGGGGCGCAGATTGCTGTAACGTTGCCAGGGGGCGGGCGCTTCGCGGCGTCCGCCTCAGGGCAGCGCTCACAGCTGTTTCGGAGAATGTCTGCACTGGGTTCAGGCTCCGGCCATGGGTACACCACCCGGCCCCCCACGGTTCGTGTGCGGGCTGTCTCTCCTGGATAGGAGGGCAGTGGGAATACTGTCCCTGTCTCTTGCGACCACTAAAGGGGCAACCCTCATGGCGCTGGCCCAGAGGTTGCTGCTTGGGGGTAACGCCCCTTGCACCGTTCAACCGGCCATAGCTTCTAGGGCGGGGTGGCACCCGTCCATACCCACCACCAAGGGAACTTCGTCTTGGCCCGAAATTCGGGCGGGGCGGCCCGTGGGCGTGGAGCTTAAGAGATTCCAATGCACACGTTTCGTCAAAAGCTGACATTGACATTGACATTCAGGAGGCGGGCGCGGACCTCGGCCATGCTGCCAATAACGGCAAGACACCCGTACACGTGGCCGCCGAGGGGGGTCATGCGGAGGCGCTGCTGCGAGTATTGAAGGAAGCGGGCGTGGACCTCAGCCATACTGACAATGACGGCAGCACGCCCGCGCACGTTGCTGCTAAAGGGGGAAATGTGGAGGCGCTGAGGGTGCTTCAGGAGGCGGGCGCGGACCTCAGCCATGCTGCCAATAACGGCAAGACACCCGCACACGTGGCTGCCGAGGGGGGTCATGCGGAGGCGCTGCTGCGAGTATTGAAGGAAGCGGGCGTGGACCTCAGCCATGCTGACAATGACGGCAGCACGCCCGCGCACGTTGCTGCTAAAGGGGGAAATGTGGAGGCGCTGAGGGTGCTTCAGGAGGCGGGCGTGGGCCTTGGCCATGCTGCCAATAACGGCAAGACTCCCGCACACGTGGCTGCCGAGGGGGGTCATGCGGAGGCGCTGCTGCGAGTATTGAAGGAAGCGGGCGTGGACCTCAGCCATACTGACAATGACGGCAGCACGCCCGCGCACGTTGCTGCTAAAGGGGGAAATGTGGAGGCGCTGAGGGTGCTTCAGGAGGCGGGCGTGGACCTCAGCCACGCTGACGAGCAAGGCATGACACCCGCACACGTGGCTGCCGAGGGGGGTCATGCGGAGGCGCTGCTGCGAGTATTGAAGGAAGGGGGCGTGGACCTCAGCCATGCTGACAATGACGGCAGCACGCCCGCGCACGTTGCTGCTAAAGGGGGAAATGTGGAGGCGCTAAGGGTGCTTCAGGAGGCGGGCGTGGATCTCAGCCGCGCTGACGAGCAAGGCATGACTCCCACTTACTGGGCTACCACTGGTGAATACGTTGAGGTGCTGAGGGTGCTTCAGGAGGCGGGCGTGGATCTCAGCCATGCTGACGAGCGAGGCATGACTCCAGCTCACTGGGCTGCCACTTGTGGATACGCGGAGGTGCTGAGGGTGCTTCAGGAGGCGGGCGCGGACCTCGGCCATGCTGCCACTAACGGCCAGACACCCGCACACGTGGCTGCCGAGGGGGGTCATGCGGAGGCGCTGCTGCGAGTATTGAAGGAAGCGGGCGTGGACCTCAGCCATGCTGACAATGACGGCAGCACGCCCGCGCACGTTGCTGCTAAAGGGGGAAATGTGGAGGCGCTGAGGGTGCTTCAGGAGGCGGGCGTGGGCCTTGGCCATGCTGCCAATAACGGCAAGACTCCCGCACACGTGGCTGCCGAGGGGGGTCATGCGGAGGCGCTGCTGCGAGTATTGAAGGAAGCGGGCGTGGACCTCAGCCATACTGACAATGACGGCAGCACGCCCGCGCACGTTGCTGCTAAAGGGGGAAATGTGGAGGCGCTGAGGGTGCTTCAGGAGGCGGGCGACCCCCGAGGGACCCGCGACCGCGACCACCTCCCCCTCCCCACCCTCACGCTTCCCTCCGCCCCGCCCCAGTGGCCCCCTGGACACCGGCCCCAGTCATACTGCCCTCGTCAGCCGACCCATCTCCGCCCGCCCCCCACCAGCTGGGAAGCGCCTCCGAGTGGAGGACGTACAGGGCGCGGCGAGCGCCGCTGGCAGGCCCCCAACGCCGCCCGCTCACCCGGGAACGCCATCATCCCCTCCCACGCTGGCCGAGGAGAACCCCTACGCCGCGGTCCTCGACGACATACTCGATGCGATGATGCGCGATGACTGGAGAGCACCAGCAAGACGGAGACGCCGATTCTCCCCCTCGCCTTCCCCCGCATGTGGCCCCACTCTCCTCCACCCGGACGCCTCCGCCTCCGCCTCCGCCTCCGCCTCCGCCTCCGCCTCCGCCCCCGCCTCCGCCCCCGCCTCCGCCTCCGCCTCCGCCTCCGCCTCCGCCTCCTTCTTGGATTTGGGCACGACGCTGACTGGAGCACCCCCTCCGGTAGAACAAGGGCAGAGCGCCGACCGTGCCGAGAACCGTCCGATGCCTCCACCCGCGCTGATGGACTTGGCTGCCGAAGAGGAACCAGAACGGATATCGGGCACCAAGGGACCCGCGACCGCGACCTCCCCATCCCCACCCTCACGCCCCCCTCCGCCCCGCCCCGGTGGCCCCTTGGACGCCGCCCCCCGTCATACTGCCCTCGTCAGTCGACCCGCCTCCGCCCGCTCCCCACCAGCTGCGAAGCGCCCCCGCGTAGAGGACGTACAGGGCGCGGCGAGCACCACTAGCAGGCCCCGAACGCCGCCCGCTCGCCCGGGAACACCATCATCCCCTCCCCCGCTGGCTGAGGGAAACCCCTACGCCATGGTCCTCGACGACGTATCCGATGCGATGATGCGCGATGACAGGAGATCGCCAGCAAGACGGAGGCGCCGCCTCTCCCCCTCGCCTTCCCCCGCATGTGGTCCCACTCTCCTCCACCGGGACGCCCCCGCCTCCGCCTCCGCCTCTGCCTCCGCGTCCGCCTCCGCCCCCGCCTTCGTCTCCGCCTCCGCCTCCGCCTCCGCTCCCCTCCCGCCTCCGCCTCCGCCCCGCCCCCGCCTCCGCCCCGCCCCCGCCCCCTCCCCCGCCTCCGCCTCCTTCGCCCCGCCCCGCCTTCTGCCTCCTTCTCGCCCCCCCGCCCGCCCTCCCTCCACACCCACCCCTGCGAGCCATTCCGCTTCGCGCCCCCGCCCACCGGTGCCATTCCCACCCCGCCCTCCCGGCCTTTGCTCCGCTCCGCTCCTCCGCCCCCGCTTCCGCCCCAACCGGCCCGCTCCGCCCTCCCCACGTCCCCTCGGCCTCGCCCCCTCCCCCATCTGTCTTTGGCGGCCGCCCCTGCCCCGCCGCGACCACCTCCGCCTCCGCCGGCGCATCCGCCTCCACCTATGCCTCCGCCTCCGCCTGCGCATCCGCTTCCACCTCTGCCTCCGCCTCCGCCTCTGCCCCCGCCCCGGCCTCCGCCCCTGCCTCCACCTCCGCCTCCACCTCTGCCCCCCCCGACTGCCGCTCCCCCGAAGAAGAAGAAGGGGAAGTGTGGGGCTCGCGACGGATACAACAAGCGGCACAGGACCTCGTGAACCATTGGTCCTCTCGTGTCGGCTAGTGTCCCCCCGGGAGGAGGAAAGTGGCTGTCCCTCGGGAGAACTGGTCCTCTGCTTGACCGCGGTAGGAGTCTTGCCGAGGCACCTCAGGCAGTGGTCTGCACGCAGTAGATCCCTCTCGAGACCTCTGCCCTGAATGACTAGCGCCTGACCCCAGGCGGCGCATCCTCACTCTTCATTCAGACATCCGGGTCGTAACATCTTTTTATAATCAGAAGCCTATCCGATTCCGAATTTCCGATTGTTGTGCATGCCCTGCAATGAATGCCTGCAGTGAATGCCTGGGAGGGGGGATATGGGGGGCTCGCGGTGGTGCGCCTAGGGTATGAGGTGGGTACGGGGTGCGCCGTCTCGGGAGGTGGGTGTGGGGGGGATGGGTGGGCTCTACTACCTTTCAGCATCTACCGCAAGGGGGTGAACGCTGCTACTAATTGCTCTTGTGTGCCCGTCACCCCGGGGGGGGTTGCTGTCGCGTCGCTAGCCCCGAGCGCATTGCACTTCGCCTCGGCGGGTCTACCACACCCTACCACAACGCTCGATCCCTACCTCGGTCCTCGCCAACCTCAGCCCTCAGTTTGGCATGGCACCGTATCTTGCATTCCGCGCCGCGAGACTCTGGGCCTGGTCTTGATCCCCGACGTGGCTGCTGCGGCGGACACACAGGGGTGGGGTCTGTGCTCTCGCCGGCCGCGTTGAGTCTTCCCGTACATTGCCAAGGTCCAGTGCATTGCATGCCGGTCCGGTTTTTGCCGTGATCCTCGAACGCCAACCTGGTTGCGGTGCGTGGGTGTGGGGGAGGGGGGGCAGCGCTGGGAACTCCTGGACGTGGGATTGGGGTAGCGCGCCACGCAGTGGGCCTCAGCGCACCGGGAACGGGATGGTTTTTCTTGGGCCCGCGCGGCACAGCACTCGCGCTCAGCCTTCATTGACGTTGCACTTGGGTAGCTAGGACTCTCTCGGGCGGCCAGGACGCCTCCACTTTCTTTTTTGGGGATAACGGCCGTGAAACGCCATGGCGAGACTCGCCCCCCTGGTGCCTTTTGACTGGCGTCCCCCCCGGGCCCGGTGGGGGCGAAGTATTCCGGGGTTGAGGCTGATTGGCGAGACGGCCGCGTGGCTCTGCGCGAGGGCCGGGTCTGGACTGAGCCCCGATGAGGCCCGCGGGCGTACAGGGGTGTGACCCGGACGGCGCGGTGCCACGCGGCCGTGGCGCTTTAGCCTCGGCCCCGCAATCCTTCGCCCCTGGCGGGATCCCCGGTCGCCCGGTGCGTTCTCTAGGAGGCGTGAACCGATTTATGGTGGGGGAGGGCGGACGGATCCGGGGAGGGAAGGCCGGGGCGTCCGAACAAGCCACCCTCCCTGAAAGCTCCATGCCCAATGCCGGTCGCCGCCAGCAATGGTGCCACACGTACCTTGAGTATATCGTGGTAGGCCGTACTTGGCTACGAGCGCACGTGGACGGGGTGGCGTGGCAGCCATCCGCACTCCTGAACGAGGAACTCCGCTGAGGAGCGGCCTTGGGAGCAAGTCCATATAAGTGTCTCGCCGGAGCGACGGTCAAAGCTACTCTAATGCTAATGCTAATGACGGCCGCACGCCTGCGCACTGGGCTGCGGTGAGTGGACACGTGGAGGCGCTGAGGGTGCTTCCCGGGGGCATTTTCTGCCTCTGGTATTTGACCTCCGGGTCGGTATCAGCAGGGCAGGAGAGCGGTGCGGAGTTCGTCATTGGACTCTGCGTCGGGAAGGGCACTCCGCCTCCAAGCGGTCCCTCCTGGTACGCGTGCGCAGCCGGACTGAAGGCTGCTGCACGGCTAAATGGAGTGCCACCCCCGTCCCGCCCCTTGGGCGGCCGGGTTGTCCTTGTGCCTGTTCTGTACTTGTTTGCTTTTTGTGCTTCGTCGCCCTGTGTCCGTTTCTCTTCCCCCTTTTGTCTTGAATTTGTGCACTCGTGCTTCTCGTTTGGCAGCTAGGCCCTCCGTTCAGTGTTGCACCAACCTTGTGCAGCCTCCTGCCTGCCGGCTCTCTCCCCCTCTTCCCCTCTTGGCTGCTGTCTCTCTGCCCCCTCTCCTGGTCTGTGGCATGTTGCTCTCTGCTCCCCCTTGCCTCTTGCCTCGGCAGCCCCCTGCTTGCCTCCTCCTCCTTCCCTCTCGCCTTTGCTCGAGCCATGGCGGCCTCCTGCTTGCCGGCTCTCCTCCCCCCGCCCATCTTCTTCCCTTGAGCCACGGCTGCCTCCCGCTCGCTTCTGCTTGTTGCCCCTTTGTTCCTTGGCCTAGCCCCGGTCCAGCTCTGTTCTGAGATGCTCTTCGTGCTTCGTCGCCCTGCCTTGCTTGCTTCTGCTGGCCTCTGCTGGTTGCTCCCCTTCTGTTCCTCGGCCTGGCCGCCTCATGTGCGTCGGCCTGCCTCCCGTTTCGCCTCGTCCCTCTCTCCCCCCTGCGTTTGCCCTGTCCCCCTGTCCCCTGTCCCCCCAGGCGGCTGGACATTGCAGCACCCTGCCACGCTTGGGAACGACCCCGATGATGCCTCCGTCCCCTGCGTCTGCCTCTCTCTTCCTCCCTCCCGCGCTCCCCTGCTTCCCTGGAGTGATGTCTGTCCCTCGCCGCCCCTCGCTTGCCTGCCTTGCCTTGTGGGAAATTCATTCCCGGGTGTTGTGACTTGCTGATGAGTGACGCTTGGCTGAGTGTGGGGCTCAGAAGGGGGGTGGTGCGCCCGGCGGGTGGGGCTCGGAAGGGGTGTGGTACATTGCTTGGCTGGTGTGCGGGGCGCGGCAGTGTTGCGATGCGTGGCTTTGAGTGTGGGGCCCGGCGGAGGTGTGCACAGCTTGAGTGTGGGGTGGCTTGGGGTGGCGCATGGCTTGGGTGGGGCACGGCAAGGGTGCGGTGCATGGCCTGAGTGTGGGGCACAGCTGGGTTGTGCTGTAGAGTCTGGGTGTTGGGCGTGGCGGGGGTGCGGTGCATGGCACGCGTGTGGGGAGCGGCAGGGACGGTGCGTGGCGTGAATGTGGGGCGCGGCCTGGAGTGTGGCGCTTCCCGGTGGCTGCGTGTGGGGCGCAGCAGGGTCGTGGTGCATGGCCTTGTGTAAGTGCGGCATGGTATGGCGCATGGCGTGGGGTGCGGGGAGCTGGCAGGTTGGCACATCGTTGGCCTGAGTGTGGGGCTCGGCAAGTTTTCTGGGCATGACCTGAGTGTGGGGCGCGTCAGGGCTGTGGCGCATGGCGTGAGTGTGGGTTGCGGCTTGGGTGTGGCGCATTGGTGGCATGGTGTGGGACACGGCTGGGTGTAGTGCCTTTTGAATGGCGTTTCCCCCGGGCCCGGTGGGGGCGAAGCATTCTGGGGCCGAGGCCGTGTGGCGAGACGGCCGCGTGGCGCTGCGCGAGGGCCGGGTCTGGACTGAGCCCCGATGTGGCCTGCGGGCGTACAGGGATGTGACCCGGACGGCGCCACGCGGCCGGGGCGCTTCGCCCTCTGTGGGACACGGCTGGGTGTTGCGCATGGTTTGAGTGTGGGACACGGCTAGTGGTGTGGCGCATCGGCGGCCTGAGTGTGGGACACGGCTGGGTGTGGTGCCTTTTGACTGGCGCCCCCCCCAGGCCCGGTGGGGGCGTAGCATTCCGGGGTTAAGGCCGTGTGGCGAGACGGCCGCGTGGCGCTGCGCGAGGGCCGGGTCTGGACTGAGCCCCGATGTGGCCTGCGGGCGTACAGGGGTGTGACCTGGACGGTGCCACGCGGCCGGGGCGCTTTGCCCTCTGTGGGACACGGCGTGGGTGTGGCGCGTCGGTGGCCTAAGTGTGGGACACGGCTTGGGTGTAGCGCATGGCGTGAGCGTGGGACACGGCTTGGGTGTGGTGCATTGGCGGCATGGTGTGGGACATGGCTTGGGTGTGGCGCATGGCCTGAGTGTGGGACACGGCTTGGGTGTGGCGCATCGGTGGCCTGAGTTTGGACACGGCTTGGGTGTGGCACATGGCGTGAGCATGGGGTGTGGGTTGGGTGTGGCGCATCGGTGGCCTGAGTATGGGACAGGGCTGGGTGTGGTGCATGACATGAGCGTGGGACACGGCAAGGGGTGTGGCACATCGATGGCCTGAGTGTGGGGCACGGCTGGTCGTGGTGCCTTCTGACTGGCGTCCCCCCCGGGCCCCGGTGAGGGCGTAGCATTCCGGGGCCGAGGCCGTGTGGCGAGACGGCCGCTTGGCGCTGCGCGAGGGCCGGGTCTGGACTGAGCCCCGATGTGGCCTGCGGGCGTACAGGGGTGTGACCCGGACGGCGCCACGCGGCTGGGGCGCTTTGCCCTCTGTGGGACACGGCGTGGGTGTGGCGCATTGGTGGCCTGAGTGTCGACACGGCTTGGATGTAGCGCATGGTCTGAGTGTTGGACACGGCTTGGGGTGTGGCGCATCGGCGGCCTGAGTGTGGGACACGGCTGGGTGTGGTGCATGGCGTGAGCGTGGGGTGCGGCTTGGGTTTGGCGCTTTGGTGGCCTGAGTGTGGGGCATGGCGGGGGTGTGGCGCATGGCTTTTGGGTGGAAGTGGCGAGGAGGTGGCGCATGGCCTGTGGGCGGGGTGTGGCAAGGGTGCGGTGCATGGCCTTTGCGTGGGGCACGGCAAGGGGTGCTGCGTTGCCTGAGTGTGGAACACGGCGGGGGTGTGCTGTATGGCTTGGGTGTGGGGCGCTGGAGGCTTTTTCTCTGTTTGGCGTGAGTGTGGGGTGTGGATTGGGTGTGGCGCATCGATGGCCTGAGTGTGGGGCGTGGCAAGGGCGTGGCTCGTGGCTTTTGCTTGGAAATCGTAGGTGTGCTTTTGCATGGCTGCAGTCCGGGGATCGTGGGGGGCGTTGCACGGAGCATGCGTGGGGTGTGATGTGTGGGTTGCGCGTGTAGTGTGGCTCTGGGCGTGGTGCATGGCCTGGGCGCTGGGCGCGGTCGGGGTGTGAGACCTGCATGACCAGGAGCGCCCACCCACCCGGTGTGGATTTCCCCCGTGCCCCTTCCTCCTTCTTCCAATCCTTGCCCTTCTTGCCTTGATCGCCTCTTGCTCGCCTCTGTGACGGGCCCTGTGCCCTGTAGGCTAGGTAGACCCGGACCTTGTAAGTAATATTTATTATTATTTCTCTCTGTGTGGCTCCTTCTCCTGGTCTTGAGTGCCCTGCCTTGCGGGCCCCTTCCTTTGTCCGCAGTTGGTCGTGCATGCCCTGGCAGGCCGCTCGGAGGCTGGGCGAGCCAGAGTGTGCGCCAGAGTGTGCGGAGTGGCGTGGTGTGGTGCATGGCATGAGTGTGCGCTGCAGCTGGGGCTTGAGCGTTGCCAGAATTTGTGTGTGGACGGTGTGGTGCATGGCATGAGTGCGCGCTGCAGCTGGGGCTTGAGCGTTGCCAGAATGTGCGGAGCGGCTGGTGTGGTGCATGGCTTGAGCATGTGGCACGGCTTGGGAGTGGGGCTGGGCCTGAGCATGTGGCACGGCTGGGGGTGTGGTGCTGGGCCTGGGCAGGCGGCGAGGCTGGGGAGTGGGTCGTGGCTTGAACAAGCCGCGGCTGGGGTGTGGGGCTGGGCCGGAGCATGCGGTGTGGCTGGGGAGTTGAGCGAGGCCCGAGTTTTGTTGAGTGGCTGGGTGTGGTGCATGGCTGAGCTTTGGCACGGCTCGGGTGTGGATCAAGGCCTGAGCAAGTGACACGGCTGGTGGTGTGGTGCAGGGCTTGGGCCTGCGGCACGGCTGGGGGTGTGGAGCGTGGCCCGAGTTTGCGGAGTGTCTGGGTGTGGTGCATGGTCTGACCACGCCACGGCTGGGGCCGAGGGGCATGGCTTGAGCATTTGGCACGGCTGGGGGGGTGGGGCCGGGCCTGAGCATGCGGCGCGGCTGGGTTGTGGGAGCACGCCGCGGCTGGTGGAGTGGGGCGTGGCTTGAGCTTGCGGCGCGACTGGGGGTGCGGGTCATGGCCTGAGCTTGCGGCATGGCTCGGGTGTGGCGCAGGGCTTGGGCGTGTTGCACGCCTGGGGAGTGGGGCATGGGGCGAGCTTGGGCCGTGGCTGGGGTGGGTTGCGGGACTTGAACATGCGGCTTGGCTGGGGGTGTGCTTGGTCTGAGCTTGCGACACGGCTGTGGTGCTCTGATTGGCCTTTGCGTGGTGCGTGGCGTGGTGGCTTGCATGGCTTGATCACGAGGCACGGCTGGGTTGCGCTGACTGGCCCCTTGCGTGATGCGCGGTGTGGCGTCGTTTTGGCCTCTGGGTGACCGCGAGGCTTGCTTTGGAGCCCCCCCCTCTGCCTCTTGTCCCCTTCTCTGGCAGCAGGCTGCGGGCTTGGTCAGTCCGTGATGACTCAGTCAGTGCCTGCCACTCCGGTTCACCATCCACATAAAGCACCGCACCTGGCTGCACTTGGCTGTCGAGCCAGCCGGCTACGGATCCCAACTAAGTCATTCACGAAGATGGGACTCCGTTAATGGACCTGGGGGTTGCTAGCCCAAGCTCAGTGACGTCAACGCCTATGCGTAGTGCCCAATATGGTGATGACCATCTTGACACGGCTGACACATGTGCTTCCACAATGCCAGACACTTTTCAGTTCCATGCCCTTGCGCCAAATGATGACTCAGTCAGTGCCTGCCACTCCGGATCACCATCCACATAAAGCACCGCACCTGGCTGCACTTGGCTGTCGAGCCAGCCGGCTACGGATCCCAACTAAGTCATTCACGAAGATGGGACTCCGTTAATGGACCTGGGGGTTGTTAGCCCAAGCTCAGTGACGCCAACGCCTATGCGTAGTGCCCAATATGGTGATGACCATCTTGACACGGCTGACACACTTCCCTTGATTGCCATGGCAGCCTCTTGCTCGCCGGCGCTCCTCTCCCCCATCCCTCTCCCTTGAGCCGTGGCGGCCTCTTGTTCGCCGGCTCTCTTCCCCTTCCCCCTGAGCCATGGCAGCCTCTTGCTCGCCGGCTCTCCTCTCTCCCCCCGCCCTCTTTTCCCTGCGCCGTTTGTGTTGTGTTGTTTTGTTCACTCGAGGCGGCTGGATATTCCAGCACCCCCCCACGCCTGGATTTCTTCTTCAACGCCGTCCTCGATTCCGCCACGTCCTTCACCATCCGCCTTTCCCCTTCTCTCCACCACATCCGTTCTTCCACCACCCCCATCCCTCCTCCTTTGTTGATCCTTCCCGTCCGCCTTCGCACGCCCCACCCTCTTCCCACCCTCTTCCCGCGAGAATGCCTCGCTCCGCCCCCACTCCTCCTCGCTTCCAACCTTCACCCTCCCCCGCTCCGCTTCCCAACCACAGCGCGCAAAGTCTCAAGGCTTCTGGACCCTGATACGGATCTTGCGTGTTTGACCTCAACGAGCGAGACCCTGGCCCTGGCTCTTGGACCAGTCCCTTGGCGCTTGGACTCTGGAACCTCTGGCAGCAACATCGACGCCGTGTTCTTCCCTCTTGCCCATCCCTCTCCTTCGTCTTCCCCCCCCACCCCTCATACCATCTCTCTCCCTCTCCACGCCCCCTCACCCCTCTGTCCTCCCGCACCCCCCTTCACCAATCTTCACCCTCTCCTTCCTTCCGCAACCCTGCCACTCCGCTTCCTCTGCATATCCCTCCTTCCTCACTCCTCCTCCTGCAGCCCTACCACCTCATCTGCCGCTTCTCCGTCCCCATCTGCCTCCCACCACCCTCCCTTTTCTTTTTTGGAGCCCTGTGCCCCTCGCTCCCCATTTTCCAAAAACTCCCTCGCACAATTCCCCGCCCTCCATTGCCTCTCCCCCATCCTCCCTCTCTCTTCACGCCCCCCCTTGTACCTTTTCGCGGGCCTTCGGGACGGAGCCTGGATCGTCCGGGGCGCTCCCGCACAATTTGCGCCCTGCTACAGGAGATGGTCTCATCCACCGAAACAGGATGCCAGGGGGAGCGTTATGGAATAACCCCGGGTGACTATCTCACCATGACCACTGAGCTTTCACCATGGAAAACTCGACATGCGGCGACGGCTCCGTTGACTGCCGAGCGGAGGATTCCTCCTCCGCGCATGCCTGGCTGCCCCTGGGCAACCTTCCAGACCCCTCTGGAGAACTAGAATCAGAACTCGAACTAGAACTTGAGTCTGCACTTGAACGTGTCGGACAAGATGGAGCTGCGCGACGAGAATCCTTCTTCCCGCAGCTCCACCCACAACCCTTTCCGCAACCGCCTCGCCGACCTTCCACCCCCACCACACCCGCACCCAACTCCACTGCAGCATCACTTGACGCCCCACCTCTCACCTCACCTCCCTCGCCCTCACCCACCTCTTTTCCTTCCATTCCGATTGGCTCCACTCATCTGCCACCCTTTGCTCTCCATCCCCCATTTTCCACGGGCCCTTATTCCCACCCTCCCCAATCCTTCTTCGACGGCACTTTGACTCAGCTTGGCCCGGAGGACTTCCGAGCCGTCGACCGCCTTGTGGCGGAACACTTCGCAGGCTGCGCCCCGACGCCCTTGGCGAGCGAAGACTGGGAAATCGATGAGAGCGCCCTGCTGGATTTCACTGAAGAGGAGCTCATCGCCACCGATCGCGCGGCGAGAGCTGCGACACGCCCTTCGCGGGAGCGTACTGCTGCATTACTGGCGGAGGTTGTTGCGCTTGGCCTGATCCCCCTTGCGGATGACTCGCTGGCCGCCCTCCGGATGGTAACCAGGACCTTGAGGCATGCTGCCTCTTCCCACATCCGCTCCCTCGTGGCGGTCCCCTCCTCCATCCTCTGCTCCGTGGTGGCCTTCCCCGCCGTCACCTCGGTTGACCTCTCCGGCAGCCCTGCGTGGATCATCACCAACTCTGCCCTTCACCTCCTAGCCCCCCTCGCTCACCTCCGCTCCGTTAACTTGCATGGGTGCTTCTTCGTCTCAGACTGGGGGCTCCGTGTCCTCGCTAAGCTCCCCCAGCTCCAGGCGGTTGGCCTTAGGCTGTGTGGCCGGGGCGTCACGGATGCCACAGCTCACCTCGTTGGCACCTTTCTTCCGCATCTTGTTTGGCTGGACCTCAGCGGCCTCTCCGCCATCTCTGACCGCGCCGTCACGGAGGTCTCACGCTGCGCCTCCCTCGCCACGGTTGCCTTGCTACAGGCTGGGGGACGCTCCAAGGACGACGGGATTGGAGATTGGGCAGCGCCCCCGCCACGGGGACGGGGACTCTCGGGGCTGAGCTTGGGTGCACTTCGGTGGGCAACCTCTCTTGACCTCTCCGAGACCCTAATTGACAACTCTGCTCTCCCTGCCATAGCGGGGCTCCTCCACCTCTCCGTGCTGCGCCTCCGTCACACGCGAGTGTCAGACCTGGCCCCGCTTGCAGACAACGCTCTCTGCACGACCCTCACGGACTTGGACCTCTGTGGCACGCTGGTTGCTGGGAGCGGAGGGTATGGCGCGGGTCTGGCATGTGTCTCTTCCCTGCGCGCCGTCTCTTCCCTGCACCTGGGGCGGCTGTGGATTCAAAGTGGCGACCACCCGAACGGGTTTGACTTCCGCCTCCTTCGTCCTCTCACCAACCTCCTCACCCTTAACGTCTCCTACAATGGCTTGACCTCCGACGACCTTATGCGCATTGCCGCTCTCTCTTCTGTCACCTCCCTCTCCCTCGCGAATGGCAACCGCATCCGGACGGTCCGGCCACTGGCCCCGCTCTCCCGCCTCGCTGAGCTGGACCTTATTGGATGTTACAACCTGTGGGAAGAGGACCTCCCGGAGGATCTGGCGCTCTTTCCGGCGCTCTCCACAGTGCTCTTGTGCCCGGACAATGACGGGGACGAGGAGGACTCCTTCTGGCACCACTCTGGGCGGCGCTTCCCAACCCTTCCGCCCCCACCGCTTTCCTCCCTCCCTCCTCCACCCCCCCTGTCCCCGCTGCCCCTTCCCACCTCCCTCTGCCCCATGCGGGGTGACTCCCGCCCCTCCCCTCAGCCACCCCCCCAGCTCCCGCGGGGCACCTTCCAAGTCTTCGTTGAGAACCTCAACGGGAAGTCCATTGTCATTGAGATTGGGCCTGACGACACTGTGGAGCACTTGCGCCTCCTCATCCGTGAGCGTTGTTGGATTCCCCCAAGCGAGCAGTGTCTCTCCTGCGGCGGGAGGATCTTGCGTGAGGGAACCCGGCTGCGCGAGTATGGCATTGGACATGGCTCGGTTATCCGCTTTTGGGCCCGTATCCGCGGCGGCTCGAGCGCTCCCCCACAGCCCCGCACCTCTTCCTCCTCCCAGGGCCACCCGCATGGTGGGAGCTCCCTCGTTGACTCCCTCTCGTCAGCCCTATGGGGGGAGGATATGTCCGAGGCCTCCTCCCTTGCTGCCCGGGCGCTCCTCCGGGAGGCCTCGGCGGAGGCGCTCCCCTTTCTGCGGGACGGCGCCGCCCTGGAGTTTGTGGACACCCCCCCCAGGTGTGGCAACTTTGTGGGACACGACTTAAGTCGTAAGGCAACTTCTGCCCACCGAGTGGTATCGATCAACCTCGCCTCCCGGGCCAAGATGATGGACCCCCATGCGCAAGGCAACTGGCTTGGGGAGTATCTTTCTGACATGGGCGTGGACACGTGCCTAGCTAGTGAGTGCGGCTTTGGCACTGACGCTCACCTGCGCTCGTTTGTGAGGGGTCTCTCGGAGCATGGCTTCACCGCGGTGGGCAACGTCCAGAGGCATGGGGGTGCACTCGTGGCCTATAAGCTGGGCACGCTCGCTTCCAACCCGAAGCTTATCTCAGTGGGCGGCGAAGGCCGGGCTGCCTTTGTCACCATCACCTCTGAATGGACCTCGAGAAGGGAAGACGGCGCCCCCTCGACTGACAGGCGCTCCATTTGCTTTGGCGCTCTCTACGGCCTCTCAGGTGGCACCACGAGCTTGTCCCAAGACGACCGCCACAAGGAGGCCCTGCTTATTGAGCGCGCTCGACAGGTGGTTGAAGAGGCGGCGGATCAACAACTCCTGGTTGTCCTTGGGGGGGATTTTAATGCTGTTGTGGACCCCCTCCTTGACTCTGTTGGCACTGGGGCTAGGGCACGCGAGTCCTCCCTCTTGCAGAAGCTGCTTGACCTTGGCTTCACCGACGTGCTTCGTGCCCACCACCCACAAGCGGTGCTCACTACCCGCTCGACCCTCCAGGGCGGGGCAAACCGCTTGGACTACATCCTCCTCCGGTCTGACCCCCGAGTCACTGGGGTGTGCTCCGCGATCCATCACCACCACCAGCTTGCCTCGGATCACTCAGTGGTCCTCGTTGATATCTTTGGGATCGACATCGGGGTGGAGGCCCCCGACTTTGTGAAGAAAGCAGCACTCTGGCGGAAGTTCTTTGAGGCGGCGGACGAGGTGCGGAAAGGTTCTGATGGGTCCTCTCCCTTCATGCTTGAGGTCGAGCGAGCACTGGATGCTGCCCCCCTGGCGTCCCGGCTCTCCCAGAATCTTTGTGTGGAGTGGTGCGCCTCCCTTCTCGCCATGTGCAGCGAGGGTGCTCGGTCGGCGGCCGTTCGGGCTGCCCTTGGGAGGATGATTGAGGCTGCAATGAGTGCTGTGACGAGAGCCATCGGGGAGGTTGCTGGCACCACGGTCGCCCACATCAAGTCTCTCTCCTCACGCAAATCGGGCACCGCCATCACCCAGTGGACCAAGGCACACAACGCTCTCCGGCTTGTGCAGTCCCTATGCCACAAGGGGCTTAATTTCAGCCCGGTCTTGGCACGCCATAACCTTATCCGTCGCGGACGCCTTCAGGCAGCGGAGCGCCTTCAACGACGTGCTCGGAACTTGCAGGCGGATTCCTCCGTTCCCCTTCCCGCGCCCCTCTCGCTCCCCCGCCGGTGCCGCCAGGAAGATCTCCGGCGCTGGCTCCGCCGCCTCCGCGTGTGCGCCGGGCGTGCCCGCATCGATACCACCAGACACATCCGCCTCCTCCGGGCCTCCGGTCGGGCAAGTTGCCGCACTCGACTTGACCGACTTGTCAAGGAGAATGACGTTGCTGGCATGGCAAGGGCCTTGGGCCTGAAGGAGGACAACCCGGGCAGCTTCATACCCGAGACCTTTCGAAGGGATGGAGGCGGCGCTCCTGGCTCCGGTGACCCGGTCCCGCGCAACGGCGACGAAATCAAGGAGGCCACGGTGCAACACTTCGAGACTCTTTTCGCCAAGCACCCTGCCCAGCCGCTCCCGTCCTTCATCGTGCCCACCGTGGATGAGGCGGGAACC
>LGRX02013140.1:0-24938 GCA_001247695.2 Cymbomonas tetramitiformis | reverse complement strand
TATCCACCTTCTTCCCCCCTCAAGGAAGTGTGTGATATAAGGCAGTTGTCAATTGCCTGTACCTCATAAATAGCATGCATTCCTTATAGGAAGCATCTGTTACAGTTTTAGGGTTGTTGCCCGATATATTATCATATCTGTATCGATTACAGCATGATATATTTATGCCAAACACGAAGTTTATCGAATATTTAGTGGCATTTTAGGGCATGTTAGGTTACAGTGGCCCATATTCCCAATAATATGATTAGGGTGTTACATAGTATCAGTAACCCTAAAAAAGGTAAAAATAAAGCAATATAAATACTTTGTAAACATTTTTAAGCAAAACTGCATTTAATACCACACTGAATGTTACGTGGTTTTCAGTAGGTATGTTACACCCCTGACACACACATTCAATATTTAGGGTGTTACAGGGTGTTACACATGCTGCATAAATCAGGGATTGTTTATTGATAGCTAAATATTCATATTAGCAAAAAAAATCAATCCGAAATTTTCATTTTTAAATCATGCGTACAACATTTTGACGCATTTCGTTACAGCCAATATGTATACCCCTACATATTCCACACCTGCTATCTAGGGTGTTACACGAGATATGACTATTGTCATTATGATTTTCTCATACCTCAATAGGTATAAAATCATATTATCAAATAAAATAGGGTCCGATTTTCAATTTTCAAATCTATCGCAAACGGATTTTACCTATTTTGGCCGTTTTTCGGCATATATATAGAGGTTGTATATATATATATATATATATACATATCTCTGTGTGTGTGTGGACTGCAAAGTACAGAAGCACTGCAAATCACTTCACCTTTGCACATGACAAATTTCATGGCATAAAAGTGAATTATTCTGCATATCAACATCTGAGGTTGATCATATTTATGGGTTTTACTGATTGAAACCCATGGAAGTAAATGTACTTCCTGATGATATTTAGATTTACCAACTATAAGCGGATTATCCACTTTAGTGATAATTTATCAATCTATGATATGTTTTGAGCATATGACTGTGCTCTAAGATTTATCAAAATGATATCTCTTATTTTAAACATATCAGGACATAGTTTGATTATATAATCAAAGCAGTTTGACACAACACATATATATGTGTGTGCTTGTCCTCAACAACCTCTGTCAGTTCAATATATAGTTACTGATCTGAGAGTCTACATGCAATTTGAGCTGATCAATTCTGAATCAATTGTCATAATGCAATGCACTTGTTGTTGTTGCTCCAGCGATGATATGTGAGACGAATGGACAATGCTCAGCAGTGACCAGCTGCTTATTTGAGCATTGTATAATGCCTTCGGGTCTGGAGATTTCTCCATCCAGCCCTACAGCATGTTGGATTATTCTGTTCCCATATCTATCGCCATCACTGACACTCCACACGCAATGTGTTTGTGGAGTGTTATCCATATTATCATATACATGACAGATATTAAAGTTGGTCAATTCACTATGAGTCAGTGAATATTAATACATGCAGTAATGCCAGTGTGTGTGCATGTATAGTACTTATTGATTAGTACTTTTTGCCAGTGTGTGTGTGTGTGTGCTCACTTTTACACACTTACAGGAAGATAAGTTCTGGATATTACAATATTCCCAGACAGTTTATCATGCAGGATGATAATCAGCATACCATGTACTGAATGAATCTAGCATGATATATATTAGGTTAGGGGTTATTGTAATTCCGAGATAATCTCATTCACAATAATGAGTTGCTGGTCTATTTCACATATAGTTCCGGTGAGCAATCCTTTCAGTGATCCACAATAGAACGATATGTGGTCCGAAGAGTATCTCGACTCCACCGGGACATAACGAGCTAATTATTGTGTTAAGACCACTGAATAGGCACCTTACACTATATGGGTTCGAATATAGTTAACATGCACAGCAGGTATGCTTTTGTGCATGTCTGATGCATTGTGATATGATGCCATATATTCCAGCTGCTAACGTGATCAAGCTGGTTTATACATAACATCTGCTAACATGATGCATGCACAACTTACAATATTGCAGTCACTCAGTATAGAATAATGTATACACAGAATATATGTGTGCTGCATATACTCAGATGCTACATGTTAATGTGTGCATGTTAGTGTGTGCTGCATATACTCAGATGCTGCATGTTCAGATAAACACCTCTTGCACACTATATTGCAAATAAGCATGAAATGCTGACAATTTGAATATTCTGCAGTCATCAATATATGGTGTGAAATGCTGCAGTATAATAATCAGATGTCCATCATGCATCCATCCAAAATATCCCTGCGAGTACAGTTGTTTTGCAGAGTATTTTGACGCGAGTATTTAATGTACAGATGATCGTAGCAACATTTTGACATCATCATCGTAAAATTGCAAGATGATCGTAGCACGCTGCAAATGAATTTATGCAATCGGGCGCGCTGCTGATGAAAAGCATATCTCGTTGCCATTTCTCAGCGCATGATACGAGCGCTGACTTATGCGCGGATCATAAATCCGTCGATGATTGCTATGCCGTATCTCATTTTGAACAATTTTCAAATGCGAATCATCCATGCGCGTGCATGTAATTGACGCGCATGCTGTCAACTGCGAATCAGTCTCTCGCGCATCGACATATATGATAGCCGTACAATAAGCGATTTGATGCGATCACGAAAATTGTAATAGTGCGCGCTGATGACTTTCCGCGCGGATAATGATTCCGCTGATGATTCTGCTTCCGCGTCTCATTTGCGAATTTATGTACATCTGCGAATCATATATGCGAGTACATCTCATCGCTGCGCGCATGTATGCCGTATGCACACCTTGTCGTGCAGTATATGTGCGATCAGCTATTGTAGGCGATCCTGCGTATGCGACAATTATCTCGCGCACTGTCTTCGCTATTGCAGCGGTATATGCGATATGTCAATTATTCGTATTATTCGACTGCGTCGCCTTATATGCTTAAGCTCCGCAACCTGTCAACACAAAATTATTGATATCTACGCGCTGCACTTGAGTTCTCGTGTTCGTGCCTTGACGAGCTAAATTAGAATACCATTCTGTTAGGGCTAGATAAGCGAGCCCTCAATATATCATATAAAATACAAGTATACGCTGCGTTGTAGAACGGCAACACAAGCGTAAGATAATAGCGGGATGAGTGCAGAACTTCTGTGTGAAGATACTGCTGAAGCACAACGCTTCCTCATCTATACCATACGTCTCCCATCGCATAGATGGTACCGCCATTGGGTTGTGAACCCGAGACGTTGGTTGAACGACCAGTATCGTCAGAACGAATAATTCGTTCGCTCCATAATACTGCGCATGCGTGTTCCGCACATGCTTAAAGCAAAGATGGTTCTTGTTTGTTACTTCAAGATGTATCTTGCTTTGCCATCTTCGAGTTCGACTTACGAACTCTCGATGACAGGTGTCATTCAAGTCTTTCCTTGAATAATGACAGATGACGTGACTTATCATCTGACGACATGTACAGTCATGGTCGACCGTACTGACGACTGTCATTATAATATATGACATGACTCGACATGACATGACATAACATGTCTGACAGGTATGACACGTATGACATGTATGACACATATGTCATCGGTCATGACCCTGAATGGTATGACATGTCTGACATGTATGACACGTATGACATGTATGACACATATGTCATCGGTCATGACCCTGACAGACGGTGTCACTTTCGAGAAGCCTCACTTGTGGAAAACGATGGACGACACCCGCAACTGCCCGCGGCAGTCTTTCTATCTTTACATGTACGTCATCGCCAAGAGCGAATCTACTTTTTCCTACGAGGTTGGCCTTCGAGCTCTCATGAAGTATGCAAAGATCGCCTTTGCCATCGACCTACCGATCTCCATCGTGTGTGGCGACAACATGCGGTCTCTGACTGCCGCCGCCAACAATATCGACAATCCTGGCAGTCTTGAGAGCCTGGTGTCCCTGAAAGATGTCGAACACGTTCGACGAAAATACATCGAAAAAGTCCATCGGTAAGTTCCCGCTCTCATGCTCCTGTTACTATGTTGTCTATCTGCCGTGTTGTGTGTGTAACCATGGATCTAAAGCGGGCGAACACACCCTAATGGGGAGCAACTCCGCCGGTCCGGCCGTGGGACCGCTCCCCTGTGTTCCATCCCCGCCATGGACGGCCGGCGTTAGCTCCGGGATGGGGCGCGTCGAGACCGGTGGTAAGTCCTGTTGGTTACACACTTTTGATAGCTTCTGTGAATATTTCTTTGTTTTAGCATGTCGAATTTGTGTAAGTTTTATTGCTGTTGTGTACTACATGTTCCTGTCAGTGCTACATGGCTGTTAGTTATTGCAATTCTGTCACTAAATTGATTGATTTCTGCGCGCAGGCATGTCCCCGAGGACTTATGGGATCAGATCATTGACGATCGACTGATTTTTTAGGGTGCTCTCACTCTCGAGATGCGTAAGGTTATCGCCGACGTTGCTAAACGGGAATGGGAACTGCTAGGCCTCACGGAGTTCATAGTGGCCGTACGCAACTTTACGCACGGGGAGCACATCATGTTCTTTCGGGGAGCTAGCACCGTTCCCGGGATTAAGGCCACCATGCAGTCCGATGAACGTGGGCATCGTGAGGACCGCCGACTAGTTCCTATAAATGCCACCCACTACCAAACTCTCACACAATCGGTTCCGGCGTTACTGAATTCCCGTGCCTTCAAGAACAAGGAGACCTTCTCTCACGGCCTTTCCGGGAACTATCCCATCCCCTTCCTGAATATGGCATGCGAGCTAGTCAGCGCTGATGCTGACAATTCCAACTTCTATTTGTACCCCACCCGCATCCACGGCATCGACTTCATCTACATGAATAAGACCCCGTCTGGCAAACTGCTCAGTGACCTACGTGTGAGCAAGTTTCGTCAACTGGTTCGCGGGGAAAATCCCCGCAACTTCTTCCGAAGCCTCGACATTATCCGTAAGTACTCCGATGGCATCGTGGAGCTCACTTTCAACGTGGACGATCCTTCTTGCCCACTGGATGGGGATGCTTGCTCTTGCAAGTGGTTCTGGCACTGCAAGTGCTGCCCGCACATCTTGGCTGGGTATCACCTTCGGGATGGGCTTGACATCTTTGCCTTGAACGAGGATGCCTTCCCCGCCAACCGTCCGAGGACTATGCGACAGAAAATAGCAGCAGAAGCTGCAAAGTGAGAGCAACACCTGCCAGTGCAAGCTCGATAGCTTGATAGGACCATAGCTGGAACATCTTTCCTGAGCTGATACTTTTGCACCGCTGTGCATAATTAATAGCAGTAACTTTTTTGTCATTACTGTATTTTACATTTGTGGTCCCGCGTCTGATTCATAACGTGTGATTCCTGAAAATCTGTGCTTGTGGTCCCGCGTCTGATTCATAACGTGTGATTCCTAAAAATTTGTGCGTGTGGTCCCGCGTCTGTCCTGCCAGGCTTGCCCAATAGTGAACACGTGTTTCTTAAAATTAATTATTGCCAGCCTGTGTGCATAGTTCCGTAAACTTGGGTATAATTTCCCCACACCCGAATCTGCTGTATAATTTCCGTAAATTATCTGTCCGTAAATATCAGTCTTCTTTGTGTCGCTGCGACAATAATGAGCCCCGTACTCACTGTTTGTCGCACTGCGACAATAATGAGCCCCGTACTCACTTTTGTCGTCCCAGAATATAATTGATATGTCGCATGGTGCGACAAAAATAAAAGATCATGCGACACAAGTGAAGTGCTACCTATTTAAAATACAGGGTCAAAAAACAGGGTCAAAAATACAGGGTCAGTTTTCCATCGTAATAACCCCCCAACTCCCGGATGTACTCCTGTGATCACACTTGTGCTGTGTCATCACTAGCACCAACCATCTTCGCCGACAAACAGTTTTTGTATAACTGTAATTCTTTTATAGATCTTGTTTTCTATAACTTGCAATACTTGGGTTATCACTGTTCATATTACTTAGGGTTGTCACCATTCATATTAGTTAGTTATGTTTCTGAATAGTGTTTATTTTTATCCTTTTGGTGATTTTCTTTTCTCCTCTTTACCGAACGACCAAGGGTCCCACTCAAGGGTGACACCCCCTCGTTCACCCAACCTTTTTGAACGGAGAAATATAAATAATCAACACTTTTGTCATTGTATTAGTCATAGTTATTAGTTGCGTATTCTTTTCTAAACGTGTGCTGTTATGTTCTTTTCTAAACTTGGGTTGTTATGTTCTTAGTTAGCTTGCGTAGTTTTTCATGAATACACTTGGTGACTAGCTCATCCTTTTGTATCGAGTGGCAATTATCAATGCATTATTCTTTTAATAAGTAATAGCACACTTCCTTCTAAACTCGGGGTGGTTTTGTAATAGGCTCTTCGCACTCCAGTGCGTGGAGTGGTCGGCCACACCGACTCCCTCAACTTCTTCATGCTGGCGGGTGTTTACCGAAGATATCGAAGGACCTCATCTGCCAACCTTGAAGCTTCACCTTCGGATACCACGTTCCTCAAAGTTTGGGGAGGTAAGAAAACACGGAGTGCCAAGAAAATAAAAGAGTATATGAAGTGGTTTGACAAGCTAGATTCACTCACCGAAAAGGAATTTCGCCGTAGATATAAAATGAGCAAGGATGCTTTTGAGGAACTTGTTCAAAAGTTATCTTCCCATTTTGGCGACAAGCCAAGTAGGCGCAAGGCTATACTTGGGAAACGTATTCC
This sequence comes from Cymbomonas tetramitiformis, assembly GCA_001247695.2. Classification (NCBI taxonomy): domain Eukaryota; kingdom Viridiplantae; phylum Chlorophyta; class Pyramimonadophyceae; order Pyramimonadales; family Pyramimonadaceae; genus Cymbomonas; species Cymbomonas tetramitiformis. Next base: position 18,160 of record LGRX02013140.1, on the reverse strand, counting down.
GTTTTTTAGGCACCTTCAACTTTCTGTTGCCTTGCGCTACTTAGCTGGAGGTCATGTTTTTGATACCATCGACATACATGGTATTTCAGTGTCACAGTTTTACTCCATGGTGTGGGAATGTATTTATGCAATTCCCAAGGTTTTGCCTATTGACTTCCCTATGGATGACAGCACAGCCTTACGAGAACTTTCCAAAGCATGTTTCAAAGGTCCAACGGCACTATGCAAGATTGTGTTGGTGCTTTGGACGGTGTTGGTATCGAGATCAGAGGACCTTACATAAGAGAGCATGCTGACGCCCGCTCATTTTTCAACAGGAAGGGATTTTATAGTTTGAATGCTCAAGTAAATATGTGATGGCAAACGGCGTGTCAATTATGTTGCAATGCCATACAGCAATTTCATGACCTAATCAAACGTGTATTTTCGATGACGACGATGACTCGAAAATTACGCTGTGTATAAAATTATTTTCGATCTGACGGTACAATTACATGTACACAGTCATCGGACGCAGATAAATCGGTGTTGGGAAGCTGGAGCAAGGGTCGGAATCGATTTGTGATTTTGCAATGTAATTGTCCGATTAATCGATTATTGGTATCGAATTGATTTGGATTTGAGTCGTACAATTATGATTAATCGTGATAACTACTTTCAAACTCGCAAAACTCGCCACTGTTAAGGGCGAAACAATTAGACAATCAAATCGATTTCAACAAATGTAACAATTATGATTGTTGATAATCGATTACAAAAATAAAACCGATTCCGACCCTTGAGCTGGAGACAGTTTGAAATTGTTTCTTAATCACTTTCGACTTCCGTTCACTTCAAAATACACCGCTGCTGTTGACCCGGGTCAGCAGCAGCGGTGTATTTTTTATCATATATTATTGCACGGCATACCATACAGCATATCACAGTGCATATATGCATACACTCTTCAATTGCGAACTCATGTCCAACTGCACGTGATCAGCTTCGCCTCCCTTGCGCGAAGATGATCACGTGAGGTTAGCCATCCGCAATACAACGCGCCCGCACGAACAAACGTAACCACAAACCTGTATTCAAGTAGCTTGTGTCACGCACAATAAACAAGTTTATAGGTTGCCAGGTTTGTTCATTTCACTTGAGTGGATGAACAATCTACGTGACCTAGGCGACTCCCCGGAATGCCGGTGCTCAAGGAATGGTATACATTCCTTGACGCGACCATAGTACCGTGCTTGCTTAACGCCCGTTAAGCAAGCATAGTACAAGGCATACGATAAGTTCCAGATAAGTTCAACCGGGTGAAACGCGAATGGCTGCAGATTTCAGCGCTCTCCGCAAACCCAAACCCGATGGCGGCATCCTACCCTACCGGACGCTGGAAAGCGACTGTCCGGACACCGCAGGAGGGTCAAAGGCATACGCAAGTCCTCTATATATGCCTTTTTAAAACTACCTACGGTGTCCGAATTTCCCATGATGTTGTTTTTCACTGATTTTCAGAGGCCGCGGCATCATCCGCTCAGCCGGTGACCCCGCAGTCCTACGTGTCGGTGGCCTCCGGGGGAATTCGGACACCGTACGTCGACGTGTAAGGTCGTAATTGGTGGGTATTGTATGTCGCCGTATCCCGGCGCATGCCGCGCGGTGGTCGAAAACGGCATGCACTGCAAGATAAGGCGGCACTTTTGACGACTGGTGAACTCGTTGATCTGAACGGCAAGAAGGCGATTTGAGGCAATCTGTGCTAGGAGGCAAGCACAAGAGCAAGAAAAACGGCTAAGTATAAAACGCAGGAGTACTCAGTACGGAGTACAGTAGGACCGATCAGAATGATGTTGATGTGAGGTGCCTAGACTGTTGTACGGAGTACTCAGTACAGTTGAGTTATGGAAAGAGTTCCTGAATGTATAAGAACTCTAAGAGTATCCGTTTCGGAGAGATGAACTGAACTGAGAACTGTAACATAAAAAGTAAGAGCCGTATCCGCTGTATATTGTGTATTGAAAGCATACACTTGAAAGCATAAGCATAACTATTAAGATTTACGAAACCGAAGTCTTGTAGTTGACCAATCGTAAGCATACCTCGTGCGGTCGTTTAATAAGTGTAGAATAGTATAAGTCCGAAACCGTAAAGAAGAGAAGAAGTCAAGTGTAGACTCCTACAAAATGGTAATTAGTTCGTGTTTTCACGTAGCTTCCTTGTCCTTCTTGCGCAAATTCTGATCAACCCGCCCCGCCTTGTGCGATTAGTTAGCGAGTACTAGCACTACGAAATCGAGAATGCCTGTGCTCTCGTTCTTGTTGCGCGGTGGTGTGTGGGATTGAGGGTTCCAGGTTGCTTGGAGCCGCGTCGGTGTGGAGAAATCTAGCTCGACGACAATCTTTTAAGGTGCGAGCGTTGCCTTAAGTCCTGGCACGCATACACGCATAGCACGCATACGTGCTTTTTGGACTCGCAGGTGCGGGATTTTGGAATCTTCTCCGTTTTTCGGCAATTCCGACCCTTCGCGGCGGAAGCGCTGCGCAAATTTTTCAATTTTGCGTAAGCCTTTGCTGAAATTCGGGGTTGGTTCGGGATTTCCCCTACCTTCAATTTAGCCTTCTAGTCCCCCCTATTCGGGAATCTCCGCGCTTCGGCCGGTGTGCTTACTTGTGCTCGCGCGCAAGTGGCGTATTCCTGGGATCGGGTACTAGTTGCCACACCAACCGCTTTTCGATTGGTTAATTTGCGAACGTGCAACGTTTGATGTCCCCCATGGGGCTTTAGCTTTCTAGGATCTTCCTTTCCGGAAATCTCCGCGCTTCGGCCGGTGTGGCCACTTGTGCTCGGGCGCAAGTGGTAAATTTCTAGATCGGCGGGTGCTAGTTGCCACGTGTGTCGTGTACACTTTCGGCTTTAGCTAGATTGAATCTCACGCATAAGCACGCATACTATGCCCATGTATTCAGATGAGGAGGAATGCCTCGGTCGGTCGGGCCGGCGTGGGGGGGGTCGGGCCGGCGCCGCCCCCGGCTCGGCCGTGGGGTCCGGTCGGTCGGGGTCTCGCGCTGCGAACCTGCCAGCCGGCCCAGGCTCTGGGGAGTTCTGGGGCGCAGCAGGCGGGTCAGACAGCCGGGATTGGCGCTCCCGTGAGAGGGGGGGGGGAGTGCGGCGCGCGCTTGCGCGCCAATACGTCGGTGAAACCCTCGAGGTTACACCGGCGCGCACGCCCCTGAGAGCCCCTCCAGGGTTGTCTGGTGGGCCCCCCAGGGCCTCGCCACCAAGCACCCCTTCACCAGCAAGGGTCAGTGAGGTTGAGCCAGTGTCCGAGCTCGCATTGAGCTCGGCGCTACGGCAGCCGGCGCGCCGGAAGCGTGCGTCGCCCGAGGCTCCGGCACCGCCGGCGGCAGGCGCCGGCTCCGGGTCGGACTCGGACCGCTCTGCTAAGGGGTTGAACCCCTCGGCAGCTCCCTTCTCCCCACTCCCAGCGTCCAGCAGGAGTGCGAGTAGTAGGGTCGTCCGTCAGGAACCGACGTCGGGACCGGTAGCATCCTCCCTCTCTTCCCTCGTGGGGAGCGAGCAAGGGAATCTCTTCAGTGCCCCAGGGCGCTTTGAGGTTTACCGAGCCAGTGACTGGAGTCCCCCGGCAGAAGGGGAGTCTGATGATGTCCGGCGCCCAGAGCAGCTAGACGTCGTCCAGTCACGGGGGCGCGAGTCTCGCATCCAGCCCAATCCGGCTTGGCGAGGGGAGCGACGTCAATCCATGCTCGCATTGGCCCTCCGTCAATGGAGCACCTGGGCGCTGAATTCAGCGCAACGGCGTGCGAGAGTCTCCCTGCCATCTCGTCAGCGCGCAACAGCGCGGCTTGCGTGGGTCGCATGGAGGGCCAGGACGGACCAGTCAGCGCATCAGCGCGAGCTCCAGCGCCTGGCATTCCAAGCGTGGAATGACGTCACCCAACAGGTCGCCCAACTTCAAGGCCTGTTTGACAAAGGCAGTCGGCGCCGGGTCGAGTCCTCTTTCGCAGCATGGCGCCAGCATGTCGTCCAGACACAGGGTCTGTGGCGCAGAGGCAGACGTCAAGCTGGAGCTGTCTTCATGGCATGGCACCAGCAGACGATGCTCGCCAAGGAGAGGAGCACCTGGTGGGTTGGAGCCCGGAGACACCGGATGACCCAGATGGGCAGGAGGTGTCTTCGCGAGTGGCGCCGGCTCCCCAGGACGACCCCAGTCAGCTCGGACTCGTCCCAGGGAACGAGTGCCCGCCGTCCGGTAAGGAGGGCGGGAACCTCATCCGGTGTCAGCTCTTGCTCGGATTCCGACCAGGAGTCTATGTGGCAGGACATCCGTCGAGGCCTAAAGCGCCTGGGGAAAGACCACCCGCTGTCAGGGCTAATGTGGTTCCAGCTCAAGGACTATGGGCTCTCCGAGGACGGCGCTTATCGCCTGGAGATCCACCAGCAGTCAGTCTCCGAGTCCAGGGTGTTGATGCAGCAAAAGCGCGAGGACCCTCACAACTCCCTTGAGAGGTGTAGATTCTCTGTCTTTGCCATCAACGCCGGCAGACCAGGGGAGCTGGTACGCCAAGGGGCGGACCTCCAGGAGGTAAGGAGAGCGGTCGTCGCGGCCGTCAGAATGAGCGGTCGCACCCGGAAGTCACACAGGGGTCTTAGGAAGTCAGGTGCAGCACCTCCGAGTTCCGCAGCCCCCGGTGGGAACTGGTCGAACCGGTTTGCTCCCCTCTCGTCCTCATCGGAGGAAGAGCATCCCGCGGAACGTCCGAGGCCCAGGACTCAGGCGCCTAAGCCGAGCGGCCCCAGTCGCCCGGTGCCTCGCACCCGGAAGCCCAGTCGAGCACCATCGGTCCCGCACCCCGGTCCGACTTCCTCAGGGAACACGTCGTCGTCCCCGGAGTCCACTTCGAGCAGGAACAGTCAGGACCTGCAAGAGCTGAAGGAAGCCTGGCAGAAGGAGTCGCAAGCTCGGGAGGCAGCTGCCGAGGCTCGCCTGGAACAGCTGTCTCGGCAACTCCAAGAGAGTCAAAGAGCTGCCGAGGAGCGCAGGATCTCCGATCAGCGCGCTGCCGAGGAACGCAGGGTCTCCGAGCAACGCGCTGTCGAAGAGCGCTGGGCTGCAGACCGGCTGGCCGCAGAAGCCCGGGAGACTGCCCGGCAGTTGGCTGTCGACGAGAGCGTCGCTCAGCAGGTAGCCGCCGAGGAGCGGCGAGCGGCAGCCGAGGCCCAGCTGGAGGAGAGGCTGCAGGCGGTCATAGAGTCACAAGTCCAAAGGCTCGCCCTGGTTCAGGCCTCGCCCCCAGGGCCCGTGGAGTCAGACGCTCGGGGGCCCTCAGCGGCAGCGTCGAGTCCGGTTCAGGAGACGCCCATCTCCCGAGAGGGACATGAGCTGGTAGAGCCGGCTTCCGTCGTCACCTGTGACGTCGAGAACCGGGACGTTCAAAGCCCTCCGGAGGAGTCGCGCGCGGACGTGACAGCGTCTCCACCGCACTCATGGGACTTTATTTCCCTTCCTATACAGGTCTGCGACGCCCTCCGGAAGCACGTGGTCGGGTATGCCAACTCGGGGATCGATGCCCAGCGCCTGTTTTACGACGCTGCTCGTAGGTATCGCACCCTTGGTCAGGTCGCCGGGTGCTTACACCCTAGCAACCAGATCAGGCAGTGCCTGAAGGCAAAGTTCTCGGACGAGGACAGGGTCCTCGGAGCCCAGGTGATTCACAGTCTCACGACGGCCTTGGCGTCCGTCGCAGAGAGCTGCGCTCGCTGTGGGTGCGGGCACGAGGAGAGCCCTGTGCGTATGTGGGCGTGTCAGGCGAGCCCTAAGAGAAGTGTGGTGGCGTTCATGAAAAAGGTGTACCTGCCGGTGTGTGGGTTTTGCGCCGCGGACGTGTGGCCCGGTGCTTTCGACCACTTTCCGGCTGTGATGCCACCTCCGATTCCTAAGGCGGCAGACACACCGGGAGACGGGGGGGGGATGGTCCCTCAACTGGAGCACTCGGAGCCAAACGAGCTTTCGGAGATGCCCGGTGCCAGCAGTCATGGTGGTCCTGGTGGCTCGGGGAGCGGTGACCCTGGAGGGCCGGGAGGCCCGGGGAGTCCGGACGAGGACCCTGGCGGCGATGGCGAAGACGGGGATGGCGACAGCCAGTTCACCTTCTCGTCTTCCTCTCGTTACAGGGAGCCCCGGAGCCATTACAGTCGTAAGGACGAGCAGCACGCTCTCAAGGAGGCCACCAGAGCCATGGAGAAGGCAGTGGACAAATACCACACAGAGGTGGAGGGGTCGTCCCACGTCTTTGGTCGGCTCCTCCGATTTGTTCGGCAGGTCAGGGAGGTTCGGGAACTGGAGCCGGTGCGCTACGCCATGGAGATGGCGCGTCTGGGACCACTAGAGAGCGGGGGTGAGGAGAAGGTGTTGTCGGACCACTCCCTGCTGTCAGAAGTGGCCAGACACTGCTTCGGCAAACTCAGCTCCGAGTACCGCGAGCTTTCTTCGGTGTTGACGGAGGCTCGGGAAGGTAAGAACCTCACCTTGGACGTCATAGTGGTTCCCTTGGCGCAGCTGGTGATGCCCGACAAGGGGGAAATGGCGTCGATCGGTCCGTTCCTGCGTCGCGTGCGTCAAAGTCAGGACAGACAGACTCGCACGGTCCGCGAGTTCTGGGACGGGGTGCACCTTGCTCACGACATCGTGAGCATGCTGGCTGCCCACGAGCTCACCTCTCCGGTGCCGGAAGAGGAGCTGCTGGAGATATTCCTTACGGGATTGATACCGGAGATAAGGAGGAAGGTCTTCCTTATAGCCGAGAGGAAAGGCGCTTCGGTTCTGACTCTGAGCCGGACGGCCAGTAAAGGCCGCCACGAACTCCTGACTTGGGCCATAGAGGCTGAGCGGGAGTTGCGGCAGAGCCAGGATAAGACGAGCCGCTCGGTCCAGCTGCTGGCCCACGTAGATGTCACGGAGGAGCTGCTAGCCATGGCGACATCCGCCGGCGCTCCGACACCCACAGGGCAACGACTCGGCTCCCCAGAGTACGAGGGCTGCCGTCTGTGCAAGAGCATGGACCATTATGCCCGCGACTGTCCGCAGGCGAGCCAGCGCCCGAAGGAGTGGGCCAAGTGCCTCCTGGAGGACACCCTGGCGTTAATAGGGGACGAGTCGGTGGAGGAAGCTTTGGCTGCCATCGGTTTGGATTTTGTCCAGGAGGACGCTCCCCAGCCCGGGGCGTCCTCCCCGCAGTAAAGGGCGCGGGCCCCGTCACTGCGGGGTCAGGGGGACAAAAGGGCCCCGCGCCGGCGTCCACAGCGATGCAGGTGCTGCATGATAGGTGGAGAAGGTGTGGGAGACACCTTAGTGGCAGCGCCAGGCGCCACCTCAAGAGCCAGAGTCGAGTCGAGAGGTATGAGCAGGAAGGTTTAGACATGCTAGCCGCCACCCGCACGGAAAGCCCAGAGCCTCCTGAGCGGGAACAGGTCGAGCAGCGCGTCCAAAGAGAGCAGGCAAACTTCTGGAAGTCCGCCAGAACCCCAGCAACCGCCTCAGTTCCGCGTCCCGAGGAGCCGTGGGAGCTGCTCTGTTGGATCACCGGTGCGGACACCCGGGGTAAAAACCGGTCGAGCCACACAGTTGAGCCACGGGCAGTCTACCAACAGCACCTGGAGAACCAGGGGTCGGATGTTGCGAGAGTTCGCGGGCACTGGAAGTTCAGAGCTCAGCGTTTACCCCCCAGAGTTAGGAAAGCCTTTCAGGCCCAGCAGCCAAGTGCTCGCCTGCGTTCCGCCATCAGGGCGCTAGAAAGGTATCTAAAGCTGGAAGAGTCAGAGGTCCGGCCGGTCAAGTCCCTTGCGCTTTGGAGGGCAGGGCAAAGGCGGATGAGCCAGAAGCTTGGACCCACGACTAGTAAGCCCCAGTTGAATCGAGAAGAGTTAGATAAGCGCTTGAAGCGGCTCGTCAGGGTGCGCGAATTCAATCGCCGACGCAAAGCCATCTTGGATCAGGAGTTCGGACGGTTTGTTCGCGTTGCCAAACCCAAGCCTGCCGAGGGAGAAGAACTCTCACCACCAGAGAGAACTTCAAAGCCCAGTCGGCCGTGGTTGACCCGAAGCAGGGCTCGCCAGGCTTTGGGCCCGAAACGCAGACCATGGCTGACTCCTGAAGACAAGGCGCTTCGAACCTCTCGATTGCAGCGCAGGTACGAGTTGGAGGATAGGGACCCGGCTTCTACCTCAACAGAACGCCATGCGGACTTCCACGCCTTCGTAAAGGAGGAGTTGGAAAGGGAGAATAGGGAACTTCAGCAAGACAATGAGCTGATGCACCGGGACGAGCAAGTCAGAAAGCACATAGCGGCTAAGCTGGCTGCAGCGTCAGTCCAAGTCGCGGTGTCCCCCCCAGACTTCCCAGAGCGCAGCGCAGTTCAGAAAGCAGTCGCCATCGGCCTGCTAGCGGACGCGTGTACTTACTGCCTCCCGGACTGTGACTCCGACGCAGAAACGTCAGTCACCCGCCTGGACTGCATAATGCAGGACGGCGATATCAGTCCGAGCTGGTGTGAGTCCCTGGCAGCGGTGTCCTCGATGGGAGCGCGCCCGAGGAGTTTCGACAGGCACAGTCGCACACCGACGTTGTTGCTGTTTTGGGCCTGGATTGCGGGCGTCAGAGTCAAGGTGTTAGTGGATTCGGGAGCATCCACCAATATCATCGCAAGGAGTACACTGCAGAGGCTCTCCGGCGTCAAGCCGGTGCGCCACGAGCAAGCCATGCGGGTCCGAGTGGCTGACGGCACCACATATGATGCTAATTCCTGCATCAGGCCCAAGCTCCTTGCTGAGACGTCGAAGGGGTCTTACGGCCAGCAGGTTGAGCTTCGGGTAATGCCACTCGACCTCAAGGTGGATGTCATCCTGGGGGGTCCTTGGCTGGCGAACCTTTCCCCGGTTACGCTGGATTATAAGAACTGGGGTTCGGTCCGGTTCACCAAGGGCAGGGAAGAGGTCGTCATCACCGGCTGTTCGCCGGGGTCACCGGACCCCAGTCGGTCCAAGGACACGGCAATGGCACTGGTACAGGGAGTCCTTTTGAGCCAACGTCGGGCTCGCCGGGACCTGCGGACCCTCCGAAACAGAGAGGAGCAGGCTTTCGTCGTCTACCTCGGCCCCGATGGGACTTTTGGCGCGTTGGCCTGCAACAAGGGGGGGGGAGACTCCGACGAAGATTCCCCCAACGATGTTGTAGCAGGCCTAGCGTCAGAACCCTCCTCCGGGTCCGAGGATAGTGAAGTCAGCGTGCGTCCCAGCGCAACGGTGCCGGACGGAGCTGAGGAGTCTGAGGGGCCGGGAGGGTTGGTCTCGGACAGTTCCGAGTCCGGCTACAGTGACGTGGAAGGAGCGTGTCATTTGCAGAGAGTAGGGGCGGTGGTCGAGGAGATTAGGCCACAGGGATTTGCGAGTACGGTCGACGAGGCCGGGGATCACCCTGACCCTCTCAGCTTTTTCGCTAGCAAACAGGAGGCGAACGGAGCATTTGCGTTGCTTCCGCCAGCGGTGCGTAGGCAGGCGATAGAGGATCACGCGGCCGGGAAGCCACCCACCTGGCACGCGCAGGCAGCCGCGGCGCTCCAGCAGGGCCGGGGTCTGGTCGCGGAGCGACGACCCCGAGCACGGCGTAAGCGAGTGCGTTGGCGTGACCAGGTCGCAGCAGTCGGTCAGCCTGGTGCTGAAAGTGGCCCCTCCACCGAGCAGCCACCGGGACCAAAAGTCCCCACTGTCCCGAGTCCTCAGAGTCAGAAGTCGCGAGCCTCGGCACCAGTCTCGCCGCCAGCTCCGCAGACCACAGAACCGCCGGTACCGGCCGCCCCGCCAGGTACTACCTCGCCGCCAGCCCCACAGACTGCTCAGGCCTCCCCGGAACCGCCGGAGGACGAGATAGACGAGACGGTGTCGCCGGAAATCTGGCAGCAGCTTAGGGACCTGGAAAAGGAGTTCGCAGATGTCATTTGCACAGAGCTGCCGGAATCAGTCCAGTCAAGGGAATTCAAGTCCGGCGTCCGGCTCAGGCCAGATTGGAATGGGAACGCCTTGCACCGGCGAGGGTACAAGCTGTCGCAGGAGGAGTTGCGGCAACTCCGGCAACAGCTAGATGAGCTCTTAGCCAAAGGGTACATACGACCCTCGGCCTCTCCGTGGGGCTGCCCTGTGCTGATGGTCCCCAAGCCGAGTAATCCCAAGGAGTTGCGTCTAGTCATTGACTACAGACAGATCAATGAGATCACAGTCAAGGACAAGTACCCCCTCCCGGACGTTCAGAGTCTCTTAGATGATCTACAAGGGGCTACCGTCTTCTCTACGATGGATGCCCTTTGGGGATTTTGGCAGGTCCCTATGAAAGCAGAGGACGTGGAGAAAACCGCAATGACTACGCACTTTGGAGCGTACGAGTGGTTGGTCATGCCTATGGGATTGTCAAACTCCCCAAGTACCTGGCAAAGGATGATGCAACAGTACCTCGGGCACCTACCCTTTTGCAGAGTATTTGTAGATGACATCATGATTTTCTCGGCTGAGGTTCCGGGTAAGAGCGCCCATGAGGTACACCTCGACCACCTCCGCCAGGTCCTGGAGGCATGCCGAAAGAATTCAGTCTACCTCAAAAAGTCGAAAGTCAAATTGTGCAAGCGATCAGTCCGGTTCCTAGGGCATGTGGTGGATCGGGATGGATGTCGTCCACAGCAGGATAAGGTTGCGTCGGTACGCGATTGGCCAGACCTAGAAACTGTCACACACGTGCGACAGTTTCTGGGCATGTGTGGCTTCTACCGGAGGTACATCCAGAACTTCGCAGATATCGCGTACCCGTTGACCCGCCTCACCAAATCCGGCGTGGACTGGACCTGGGGCGAGAATGAAAAGGCAGCATTTAAACAGCTAAAAACTGCCTTGATCTCCTCCCCAGCCTTGGCCCTACCCGATCAAAAGGGTGCAGCAGACGGTTCCAGACCCTTCTTTGTGCAGACAGATGCCAGTGGAGTAGCACTAGGGGGTGTACTCATGCAGGATCAGGGACGAGGCTTGCAGCCCTTGGCCTTTGAAAGCCGGCAGTTCTCCAGCGCAGAGCAGAACTATCACGCTGGGGAACGGGAGCTTTGTGCCATCCATCACTGCACCACGGTCACCTGGAGACATTATCTGATTTTCACATCATTTAAGCTCATGGGAGACCATAAACCCCTTCAGTGGCTCTTCGCCCCAGCTAGGGAGCTCAGCCGACGTCAGGCTCGCTGGTACGAGGACTTGGTAGAGGTAGGAGTCCATCAGATGGAGCACGTGCCAGGGCGCTGTTTAGTAGTACCAGACGCGCAGTCCCGGCGACCAGACTATCAGGAAATGTCAGCCAGAGAAGGGTTGAAGGAAAAAGGGATTGTGGATCGCGCCACGGATGGGCCCAGAGACTCCGCACCGGCAGGCAAGGGGTCCGAAGAGGACGAGGATCCTACCTCTGTCCTCGGGGCAGTGGATTGCACCACCGATGGATCTGATGGACCCGAGTACTCTGAGCCGAAAGGCAAGAGATGCGAAGGGGACGAGGATCCCACATCTGTCTTAGGCGCCACCTTCGAGTATAGTGATTCCGAGGACGAGTCCTTCCCTCCCACCAGTCCAGCACCGGTCATTGGTGAGCTCACCCATCTGAATGGGCTCACGTGGGTAGAGTCGCCGGCCCTTTGGCTGGACGCAGCTGCCACCCTAGCAGTAGGCGAGAAATCCTTGAAGGATGCCGAATCGCTAGCAGTCATGACCAGAGCAGACCGAGCTAGGGAACAGGCCACAGCAGAAGTCCAGAGTCACCCGAAGTTCCCCCACCCTGAGGCCCAGAGTCATCCAAAGGCAGCCGGAAAGGTACCTGAGCCCGTTAAGCCCCCAGAAAGTAGCTCCCACTACGACCAGGTCGTAGATCGCCAGGACTGGAAGCTGATCAGGGAGCGCTTTGAGGAGATAGCAGCCCAGTACGGGGTGTTTGACGTTGACGCGTGTTGCGACTCCATGGGCGTTAACCGGCAGGTTGACACCTATTGGACCGATTGCTTGAAGGAAAAGTGGCGCGGGAAACACGTTTGGTGCAACCCCCCTTACACGAAGGATTCAGACTTGATAGAAAGAATTCTTCGGCATTTCCTTGCTGAGTGGCGCGCCGATCCGGAAAACACCTCGGCGATGTTCCTTCTGCCAGACTATGACGCCCCCTGGAGACGGTTGATTCACCCCAAGTATGGGCTTCATCCGGTCAAAGTCTTTGACACGAAGGACGAAAAAGGTCGTCCCAACCACCTCTTCGAGTCCCCTGATGGAGGTCGACCCCCGCTGCGCTGGCCGGTCCTTCTGGTGTGGGCCCCAGCAGCCAGCAGGGCAAAGCCCCGAGCGCCGCCTGCGCGAAAGGACAGTGAGGCAGAACCCGACGAGCCTTTAGTCACTACAGGGGTTGCAGCAAGGGCCAGGGCAGCATCAGGCCCACTGAAGGCTGATGAGTTCGTCCGCGCCTTGCAAGCGGAATACGAACGCAGTCAGTACCTCAGCTCGTTGAAGGAGGAACTGATCGCAGCCCCACATCAGAGGACAGACACATTTCGCATGGTAGACGACATGATATGGCGAGTGGCAGAAGGGCGGTATCAGCTAGTGCTAGCTCAGGATTCCCCCCTCAGAGAGCTGGTGATGCGCGAAGCACACGAGTCCCCAGCAGCAGGGCACACAGGAAGGGATAAGACACTGGACAGAGTATCCCGTCGCTTTTGGTGGCCACGCATGAGCAAGGATGTCACCGACTGGTGCAAATCCTGCGTTGTGTGCCAACAGACCCGGCCACGCAACGGGTATCCAGACGGTCAGCTTAACCCCCTGCAAGTCCCAGTAAGACTGTGGCAAGTGGTTAGTATCGACTTCGTCACTGGGCTGCCCCGCACAGAGCGAGGGTACGACGCGTTTGCTACCTTCACGGACAAGTTGTCCAAGATGGTGCACGTAGTTCCCATGCTTTACGCTGACAGCTCAGCTGCACAGATCGCGCGCATGTATTTCGACCAAGTGTGGCGTTTGCACGGCGCTCCCATGAAGATCGTCTGTGATCGGGACTCCCGCTTCAGGGATGAGATGCATCTCGAGCTACATCGGTTGATGGGAGTCCAGGTTGCCTCTACCACGCCGTACCACCCTCAAGGTGATGGGCAGGCAGAGCACACAAACCACACGGTCGAACGCATGTTGCGCGCGTACGTCGACGCCAACCAGCACGATTGGGATTTATGGTGTACCCCGGTCGAGTACGCCATTAATGACTCTCGTTCCGCCGTCACGGGATTCACCCCTTTTGAACTGACGTATGGTCACGCTCCGGCCTCTCAGCTGGACTTCTTCGTGGAGGCAGCACTTGCATCACGGAGAGGCCGAGCTAAGGGGGGGAGGGGCGCAGCAGTAAAAAAGGGTACAGCCCACGAGACAGCCCGCCAGTTTGTTCGCCAGTTGCAGCTCGCTAGGGAGAAGCTGCTCTTAGCTCAGCAGCAACAGATCGCCCAGTACGACGCGCGTCACAGGTCCAGGAGTTACGCAGTAGGCGATGAGGTTTGGGTGGATGCCACGCACCTCACCCAGCCGGGCGACCGCGGGTTGCACAAGAAATTGCTTAAGAAGCGCCTTGGGCCCCTTCGGGTGCTGGAAGTCTTTCACAGCGACAGGCAGATGGCCCTTCCCGCGAGCGATAGAGGCGCACCGTCGGCCTATAGGTTGCAGACGCCTAAGCAGTGGAAAGTGCACGATGTGTTTACCGTGGACCGGCTTTCGCCAGTAGAGTCGGGCAGCCGCTTCGTTGAGAGAGCTAAGGAGATTCCCCCTCCTCCGTTGGACGTCAGCGGGCGCAAGGAAACCCACGTCGAGAGGGTGGAGCGTTCGCGCACGCGCCAGCGTCAGGGCAGGAGGTGGACAGAGTACCTGGTCAAGTGGACAGGAATGCCCCGCAGTGAGAACGAGTGGAAGACCCGAGAGGATCTGGAGTGGGACGGAGCCGGCAGGCCCGGTGTTCCCAACCGAGCGTTGTTGGAGTTTGAGAGGATCGAGGCTAAGAGAGTGGAGCGAGAGAAGCTTAGGGTCCGTAAGAGACGCGACGAGTCCGCAGGAGCGGTATGGACCACGCTATCGGAGGAGCTCAAGGTAGACGGAGCAATGCCATGGGTGCCAGAGGAGAGGTTTGATGAGGAAGTAGGAACTTTCGCGAGAGTATCTGCTCAGAGCACCCTGCCGCCAGTCAACGGAGCCGCAGCACTTGAGAAGGAGCCAGTCGGCCAGTCTAAGATTCTTGTATTGTTTTGTGGGACCGGGTCAGTCGAGAGGCAGTTCACTAAGCAATTTCCCAACAGCGAAGTAGTTGCTGTAGACATTCAGCCCAAGTGGGGCCCCACACATTGCGAGGATATCATGCGATGGGACTATCGACAGTTCAGACCAGGACACTTCGACGTAGTCTGGGCTAGCCCACCTTGCACAGAGTACAGCCAAGCGAAGACGGTAGGCATCCGAGATTTGCGTGCTGCGGACAGGCGAGTTCGTAGGACATTGGAGATCATCCGGTACTTGAGGCCCGAAGCATACTTCATTGAGAACCCGAGGGGAAGAGAGCCCCACGGGTTGCACACGCGTCGCTGCATGAGCAATCTACCAGCTCCGCACCTCGTCACGTACTGCAAATACGGGACCGCATACAGGAAGCCCACGCACATCTGGACCAACGTTCCGTTGCGCACACCCTTGCGAGTATGCGATTCCGATACGCCTTGCGAGTTCTTCCGGCGGCACGGTAGGCACGAGAAAGTAGCGCAGGGAGGGCGCGCGATGAGAGCCGGAGGTGTGTTTGCGAAGGGCATGGGAGCGCGAGAGAATTTGTATGGGATCCCGTCAGCTCTGTTAAAACAGCTTTTCCACAACCTGACCCTACATGAAGAGGTGCATGCGTTCCTGTCTGAACTGCTTGTCAGGGAGGATCTGAGCGAGATGAGCGTTTTAGTCCAGTCAGCTGTTGTTGAGAGTGACCCGCCCGAGTTTGAGCCGGAACCGATAGCGTTAGCGGGAGTGCGAGCGGAGGTGACGATCATACCTGAGGGCGGATGGGAATCTGACGCGAGTGGTCTTAGCGATTGAGAGCGTTGGGGAGCGTCGGGAAGAGCGGTGGCTCCAGCCTTGGCGAGACCAGGCGGCAGGTGAGAACCTGGGTAATCCATCCGAGAGAGCAGTGGCTCTAGCCTCGGCACAGCCAGGCAACAGGTGGAAATCTGTATAATCCATTTGAGCAGTGGCTCTAAGCCTTGGTATGACCAAGCGGCAGGTGAGAACCTGGGTAATCTATCCAAGAGAGCAGTGGCTCTAGCCTCGGCGCGACCAGGCAACAGGTGGAAATCTGTATAATCCATTTCACGAGAGCATTGGCTCCGGACCTGGCACGACCGGGCAGCAGTTGGAGATCTGGGTAAAAGCTCTAGCACTCCGAGGAGGCGGTGAAGGTTTAAAACCTTTCCTCCGGGCCGGCATCCCGAGAACTGTCAGGTAATTGGCAAACCTATTGTCATCCCCTGTAAGTGTACCGTGTTGGGAGGTTTAAAACCTTGAGCGTGGTAATGGATGTGAAACCTTGAGCCTTGGGGGAGCCTGGTAGTGCAGATGGCAGACCGGTGAGAGGCCGACCCTTGTGCTTAAGAGGTCGATCTCCTTATTGCGGTGTGTCTTGGGAAGTGTAATGTCATCCCAGACAACAGGCGGCTGAGACCTGTATAATCATTCAGAGCAACAGTAGAAGATCTGTATAAAAACTTTACTGGTCCGACGTGGTCAGCGTGGACGTGACCTTCCCTAAGGGGGGGGGAGTTGTGCTAGGAGGCAAGCACAAGAGCAAGAAAAACGGCTAAGTATAAAACGCAGGAGTACTCAGTACGGAGTACAGTAGGACCGATCAGAATGATGTTGATGTGAGGTGCCTAGACTGTTGTACGGAGTACTCAGTACAGTTGAGTTATGGAAAGAGTTCCTGAATGTATAAGAACTCTAAGAGTAACCCGTTTCGGAGAGATGAACTGAACTGAGAATTGTAACATAAAAAGTAAGAGCCGTATCCGCTGTATATTGTGTATTGAAAGCATACACTTGAAAGCATAAGCATAACTATTAAGATTTACGAAACCGAAGTCTTGTAGTTGACCAATCGTAAGCATACCTCGTGCGGTCGTTTAATAAGTGTAGAATAGTATAAGTCCGAAACCGTAAAGAAGAGAAGAAGTCAAGTGTAGACTCCTACACAATCACAGAAGCTCACGGTCCTCAGATATGATGTGCGATTATATCGGCTTGTCAATCAGTTACACTACAAATACAAATACACTTAAAATTGGAGACAAATTGCCGTATGCCAGCAAAGGGGAACACTAATGACTCCCTTGCTATTACCATGACCACGACTATCAATAACTAATATGGTCACTGCGGGGTATGATATGGTAAATATGGTTTCTATCCTAAACCAATAGGAGCACGAATAGAAAGCTTCACCTTAACACTGCAAATATAATTTTCAGATCGGGATTTTTTAAAGAGGGGGAATCTCCGATTTCATCTCCTATTTTTTCCCCAATAAGGTGCTATAAATAAAAGGTTTCAGGAACGATTTTTTATAAGTTGTCATTGATGATGGAAAAATATACTAGAAATTTTATTATTGAGTTCACATGAATTTTGTAAGAATGTCAGTGCAACATAAACTGGAATAAACTGGACATAACATGGACTTAAAATATTATAAAAAACACAAAATTTAGTGCAACCAATTTCCAAGAATTGTGTAAAGAATATATAAATTATGAGTAAACTTTGAAAAATTATTCTTCGGGAAAAACAAGATTTTTGGGCCCATTTTTGGGATATATTTTGAAAAATTCCTAATTTTTGGGTCAAGATATAATTTTTATTTCAAGATTTTTGGAAACTCCACATCATGAAAGAATGAAGAAAAACAAAGTATAATATTTATTATTCGCAGTCAATAATCTCATTAGCATATAGACAGTCATAATAATATTTAGTCACAATAAATTTGATATAAATTTGTTGGTTTGTCTAGCAGAGCTGAGACTAAGCCACTGATGCTGCTCCAAGGCGGCGGCGGCAGAGCTGAGACTGAGCCACTGATACTGCTCCAAGGCGGCGGCGGCAAGCTGAGACTAAGCCACCGATGCTGCTCCAAGGCGGCGGCGGCAGAGCTGAGACTGAGCCACTGATACTGCTCCAAGGCGGCGGCGGCAAAGCTGAGACTAAGCCACCGAAAATCAGAGTTGAGCCCACGCGAGCAGCGTCGGGCTGTGGAGCAAGAATACGGGCCGAAGACGAATGTACCTCAAGAAGGCCGACCTTGGGAGACAAATATCCCAAGGTGTGATATCGTATAATTACTGTAATATATATACCAAGGTATCAATATGTGTTCAACACATATATTGCAAACGTGTTGAATGATTCATCTGATTGTAGACATATTGCACATGTATTGAACGATTCCTTATGCGTGAATGTTTCAACGCTCTGATACACCCAACGCCCCCAGAGAGGGCAGCGCCGACATGCTCAACACCCCTAGAGACGGCAAAACCAATACGCCCAACACCCCCAGAGAGGGCAGCAGCGACACGCCCAACACCCCCATGAACTGCAGCACCAACACACCCAATACCCCCACAGCGCCCTCCCTCCGGGAGACATATGTGATATGTGATATCACTCTACTTGTAAGTAGGTCTCTCGCGTCGATGAAAGCATAAGCTCGACACCCAAACACTCGCAGCACAGACAGATCGTACTTTTGGTTCAGCACCTGCAAACTAGACTTCATACCCAGCCGAGCCTTGCAAAGTCGGTTGATCAGATACACAGCGTGCCTCATAGCCAAAGGCCACATAGTCGCAGGCAAACCAGCAGTCGCCAGCATAGCTCTGGCCTTCGTCTGCAGGAACTTGTTCAATTTCAACAAGCTCAGCTCTGCATGTTCTGTAGTAGCTAACAAGTTGTCCTGATATCCCGGCCACCACAGCCCTTTGCCTTGCAGCTCAGCTCTGCATATTCTGTAGCTAACAAGTAGTCC
>LGRX02013138.1:0-10865 GCA_001247695.2 Cymbomonas tetramitiformis | reverse complement strand
GAGATAACCTGCCCGTCCCGATATGTCGTCCAACTGCCGTCGAATCCATAAGTAATCTTCATGTGGAAAGAACTCTTTCCATGATATTGATATTGCGAACGACATCCCCAAGCCGTGCAACCGTTGTTCCCCGGTCCTGGAACAGTGTGCAGTGTCGTCGCTCCACCGCAGTTGCCGTTGGACTCAATCCAGTCAACTTCGACACACCAGGGGCTTTTGTTCGTTGCTCCATCGCAGTACTTATCTCCAGTGTATCCGCCCCCGATATTACCGGGTGAGATCGTGTAAATGTTTGCGTTTACCCCCTGGGGGACGCCATCGAAATCGATATCGAACTCCACGGAACCGCCGAGAAGGTTGAAAGCAGACTTTGTTGCAACGCCCCCACCTGCATTTATGTGCCATCCTTGGTCGCGCAGCTCGGGCATGTGGTCCGTTGAGTATGCGACGGTCAAATCCGAGGCCGCAGGGCAGTATTCGGTACCAGACGGTCCTGGGCCAGGACCGGGGCTCGGTCCAGGGCCTGGGCTGGGACCTGATGCGCAACAGCATCCCCAGCAGCAACTCCCGTCGTCGCTGCCGCATTTGCCTGGCGTTGCCCAGCTGCAGTCACAGTCACAACCTCCGCGAGCGTCGCAGTGCTTCACGTCAAACAGCGAACGACCAAGGGCACCCGAAACGGTCCATAACACGATCAGAGCGATGAAGGGCGGCTTCATGATTGTTAGCAGAGTCCGCCCACAGTGGTCCGGCAGGCGCAGTCGAGTGAGAAGGAGGAGGGAGCAGACTGATAGTGTAAGTGATCCAGCAGACGAGAGAGGTGGAGGTTCTCTCAACCGGTTCCTTCCAGAACCTTCCAACTGAAAACTCGTGACACGCCTCTCGTCTGTCGAGCTCCTGTCGTCGACCAGTTCTCATGGATTCGCATACCGAATCATATTATGATATATAATTGTATATAAAATTATAAAAATATTAAAAACCCCTGCTCTTTATAAGGACGAACTCGGGCAAATTACTTACTTACCTACCTAATCAAATCGATCTCGAATCCCAACGGGCGACACCAACGAAATTTCGATCTGACGACGGCCAAACGATAACGATGACATCGCCACTTCGCCAGTTCGCGAGTTCGCCACTGCATTCGCGTACAGTGTCACAGTAAGTCCTATAATAATAAGTTCTATAATAATATAAGCCTTATAATAATACCCGACCGAGACCACCAAAGTGATAAGCCATATAATAATAATAATTATTATTGGGGAAAAATTTTGAGATGAAATCGAAGATTCCCCCTCTTTTGAAAAATCGAGGAAAAATTCAGTGCTTTTAACAGTGCAAAAATTGACGCCCAAATCGTAGGCTGTACACGACAGCGTATGCTGTATTCAATTGAAGCCCGAGTGTATTGTAAATAAAACTTTTGGAATAAATTTGCATATATAAACTAGGTCCTCATTCTTGCCAAATCCCAGAAATGCTTGCAAGGATGGATGAAATTCAGTGCTTTTAACAGTGCAAAAATTGACGCCCAAATCGTAGGCTGTACACGACAGCGTATGCTGTATCCATATTATATAAATTGAAGCCCGAGTGTATTGTAAATAACGGCATACACGACACAGTGTATGCTGTATGCATATTATATCAATTGAAGCTCGAGTGTATTGTATATAAATATAGGGGGGGTGGAGGGGGGTGAAGGGGGGGGAGGGGGGAGTGGGGGGAGGGAGGAGGGTGGTGGGGAGGGAGGGGGAGGGAGGGGGGAGGGAGGGGGGGGGAGGGGGAGGGGGGGGGAGGGGGGAGGGGGGGGGGGGAGGGGGGAGGGTGGGAGGGGGGGGGGAGGGGGGGAGGGGGAGGGGGAGGGGGAGGGGGGGAGGGGGGAGGGGGAGGGGGAGGGTGGGTGGGAGGGGGGGGAGGGGGTGGGAGGGTGGGAGGGGGAGGGAGGGGGTGTGGGAGGGGAGGGAGGGGGTCGGAGGGGAGGGAGGGGGAGGTGGGGGAGGGGGGTATTGGGTTGTTTTCAAAGTTTTAGTTTATACTGTCTGTTCCCGAAGATTGGGGATTATTTTTCCCACCTGTACGTTTACGTACCCCCTTATAGATATAATAATATATATTATAAAACATATAATAATATGCTATAACGAAGGCGCGTTGCGTTGACCCTCCCGTCTCCTCTCCTGTATCAATACGGAAAAGTTTTTAGATCAGGCCTAGGGCGGGGGGTTCCGCCCCCCACACCCCCCCGTAACTACACCTTTTTTTTGGACTGCGCCCAGTGGGGGGGCTCCGACGGCCAAACGATAACGATGACATCGCCACTTCGCCTACTCTTGTCCCCAGAGCTTATGGACGAAAATAGACATTTAGGGTTTGTAACTCTGTGGGGTCCATAAGCTCTGGCATGACTCGGCAGGCCTCCAAATCGATGTCCTCCAAAGTGCACACCACTTCAGGGGCTTCAGCACGAGGGCCAAACAAACAGAAGTTCTGCTCAACACATGCCCAGAAATTGACCTGAGCTCAAGTTATGGAGGTAAACGTCATGAAAACTGCCAGGTTTTCAGTGAGCTGCAAAAGTCTGGCACCAAAATCATTCAAAACTACATAACTTTAGCGCACTCTATCCAAATTCAACAAAGTACATAGATAACTTCATCAGTTTTTCACGACTTACGCACTCCAACCATTTGTTTGTACAAATAAATGGGCCAAATCACCATATTGTGACTTGGCCGATCTAGATGTTGATTCATAGGGGATGGTATCGAGCCGTTAATCTTCCGTATTAATGCTTTTTCCGCATGATTTCGAGTATTCTGTTTGTATGCTACCTTTTGATGTTTGGCCACTACGATATGGTTCATCACATTATCCCGTTGAAACACCTTTGAGTAATGTTGATAGATCGATAATGCCACATTTTTTATTATTTGTATGACATGTTACGCCGTGAGAAGTCGATGACTATAATCATATCAAATTTTGATTTACCATCATATCACCGTCTTTATCGGAGCATAACACAATGACACAAGGAGCCGATGTCTCTTTATCTTAAGTCAAACTCTTTCCAAACTCTTGTCAAACTCTTTCCAAACCCAGTGTGTTGCACAACAAATACTTCTTTATCATCTAAAATTGTCTGACAAATTCTCAGTTGATCTCCGCGGAAGCTGTCATTGTTGAAGATGCGCCGGTTTCCTAATGTCAACAAATCTGGCGCCTCCATTACAACCGCACGTGTCCACACCCGCCCCCCGCGATCCCATCAATTTTGACCCCAACACATTAAAGTTGACCCTTAAACACTCATTTTTGCTCCTAAAATACTATTTCTGACCGTAAAACACCCATTTGTGACCCCATGCAGCCGTTGTAGACCCTGAAACACTCATTTCTGACCCTAAAACACTATTTCTGACCCTAAAACACTATTTCTGACCCTGAAACACTATTCCTAACCCTGAAACCCTCATTTCTGACCCCACAACACTGTTTTTGACCCTGAAACACTCATTTCTGGCCCGGGTACACTCATTCTTGACCCTAAAACTCTATTTTTGACCCTCAAACACTCATTATTTATGACCCAAAAACAATTTACAAGTTACACCCATCCTTATACCCACATGTTCACCACAGCCTGCACTTTAAGCCGGTGCCATGCATCATGTGCCGATTTCACTGCCTCGTCCACCATACCCTAAACTGTATGACAGCTGATAACACGCTACATGCAAATGCACCTAACCCTACACCCCTAGCCTAAATGGACCCCCCCGGGAGCTCACTAAGCCCCCTACACCCATCCTTATACCCACATGTTCACCATAGCCTGCACTTTAAGCCGGTGCCATGCATCATGTGCCAATTTCCCTGCCTCGGTCACCATACCCTAAACCATATGACAGCTGATGCCACGCTACATGCAAATGCACCTAACCCTACACCCCTAGCCTAAATGGACCCCCCCGGGAGCTCACTAAGCCCCCTACACCCATCCGTATACCCACATGTTCACCACAACCTGCACTTTAAGCCGGTGCCATGCATTATGTGCCAATTTCCCTGCCTCGGTCACCATACCCTAAAACATATGACAGCTGATGGCACGCTACATGCAAATGCACCTAACCCTACACCCCTAGCCTAAATGGACCCTCCCGGGAGCTCACTAAGCCCCCTACACCCATCCTTATACCCACATGTTCACCACAGCCTGCACTTTAAGCCGGTGCCATGCATTATGTGCCAATTTCCCGGCCTCGGTCACCATACCCTAAACTGTATGACAGCTGATGACACGCTACATGCAAATCCGCCTAACCCTACATCCCTAGCCTAAATGGACCCCCCCGGGAGCTCACTAAGCCCCCTGCACCCATCATTATACCCACATGTTCACCACAGCCTGCACTTTAAGCCGGTGCCATGCATTATGTGCCAATTTCCCGGCCTCGGTCACCATACCCTAAACTGTATGACAGCTGATGACACGCTACATGCAAATGCACCTAACCCTACACCCCTAGCCTAAATGGACCCCCCCGGGAGCTCACTAAGCCCCCTACACCCATCCTTATACCCACATGTTCACCACAGCCTGCACTTTAAGCCGGTGCCATGCATGATGTGCCAATTTCCCTGCCTCGGTCACCATACCCTAAATTGTATGACAGCTGATGACACGCTACATTCAAATGCACCTAACCCTACACCCCTAGCCTAAATGGACCCCCCCGGGAGCTCACTAAGCCCCCTACACCCATCCTTATACCCACATGTTCACCACAGCCTGCACTTTAAGCCGGTGCCATGCATTATGTGCCAATTTCCCTGCCTCGGTCACCATACCCTAAAATGTATGACAGCTGATGACACGCTACATGCAAATGCATCTAACCCTACACCCCTAGCCTAAATGGACCCCCCCGGGAGCTCACTAAGCCCCCTACACCCATCCTTATACCCACATGTTCACCACAGCCTGCACTTTAAGCCGGTGCCATGCATTATATGCCAATTTCCCTGCCTCGGTCACCATACCCTAGCTAGACTGTATGACAGCTGATGACACGCTACATGCAAATGCACCTGACCCTACACCCCTAGCCTAAATGGACCTCCCCCGGGAGCTCACCAAGCCCCCTACACCCATCCTTATACCCACATGTTCACCACAGCCTGCACTTTAAGCCGGTGCCATGCATTATGTGCCAATTTCCCTGCCTCGGTCACCATACCCTAAAATGTATGACAGCAGATGACACGCTACATGCAAATGCACCTAACCCTACACCCCTAGCCTAAATGGACCCCCCCGGGAGCTCACTAAGCCCCCTACACCCATCCTTATACCCACATGTTCACCACAGCCTGCACTTTAAGCCGGTGCCATGCATTATGTGCCAATTTCCCTGCCTCGGTCACCATACCCTAGACTATATGACAGCTGATGACACGCTACATGCAAATGCACCTAACCCTACACCCCTAGCCTAAATGGACCCCCCCGGGAGCTCACTAAGCCCCCTACACCCATCCTTATACCCACATGTTCACCACAGCCTGCACTTTAAGCCGGTGCCATGCATCATGTGCCAATTTCCCTGCCTCGGTCACCATACCCTAAACCATATGACAGCTGATGACACGCTACATGCAAATGCACCTAACCCTACACCCCTAGCCTAAATGGACCCCCCCGGGAGCTCACTAAGCCCCCTACACCCATCCTTATACCCACATGTTCACCACAGCCTGCACTTTAAGCTGGTGCCATGCATTATGTGCCAATTTCCCTGCCTCGGTCACCATACCCTAAATTATGACAGCTGATGACACGCTACATGCAAATGCACCTAACCCTACACCCCTAGCCTAAATGGACCCCCCCGGGAGCTCACTAAGCCCCCTACACCCATCCTTATACCCACATGTTCACCACAGCCTGCACTTTAAGCCGGTGCCATGCATCATGTGCCAATTTCCCTGCCTCGGTCACCATACCCTAGACTATATGACAGCTGATGACACGCTACATGCAAATGCACCTAACCCTACACCCCTAGCCTAAATGGACCCCCCCGGGAGCTCACTAAGCCCCCTACACCCATCCTTATACCCACATGTTCACCACAGCCTGCACTTTAAGCCGGTGCCATGCATCATGTGCCAATTTCCCTGCCTCGGTCACCATACCCTAAATTGTATGACAGCTGATGACACGCTACATGCAAATGCACCTAACCCTACACCCCTAGCCTAAATGGACCCCCCCGGGAGCTCACTAAGCCCCCTACACCCATCCTTATACCCACATGTTCACCACAGCCTGCACTTTAAGCCGGTGCCATGCATCATGTGCCAATTTCCCTGCCTCGGTCACCATACCCTAAATTGTATGACAGCTGATGACACGCTACATGCAAATGCACCTAACCCTACACCCCTAGCCTAAATGGACCCCCCCGGGAGCTCACTAAGCCCCCTACACCCATCCTTATACCCACATGTTCACCACAGCCTGCACTTTAAGCCGGTGCCATGCATCATGTGCCAATTTCCCTGCCTCGGTCACCATACCCTAAACTATATGACAGCTGATGACACGCTACATGCAAATGCACCTAACCCTACACCCCTAGCCTAAATGGACCCCCCCGGGAGCTCACTAAGCCCCCTACACCCATCCTTATACCCACATGTTCACCACAGCCTGCACTTTAAGCTGGTGCCATGCATCATGTGCCAATTTCCCTGCCTCGGTCACCATACCCTAAATTGTATGACAGCTGATGACACGCTACATGCAAATGCACCTAACCCTACACCCCTAGCCTAAATGGACCCCCCCGGGAGCTCACTAAGCCCCCTACACCCATCCTTATACCCACATGTTCACCACAGCCTGCACTTTAAGTCGGTGCCATGCATCATGTGCCAATTTCCCTGCCTCGGTCACCATACCCTAAACTATATGACAGCTGATGACACGCTACATGCAAATGCACCTAACCCTACACCCCTAGCCTAAATGGACCCCCCCGGGAGCTCACTAAGCCCCCTACACCCATCCGTATACCCACATGTTCACCACAGCCTGTACCACAGGATGGAAAACGTCACCTAACTCATGTCCCAAATCTTTGTGCACAATACCAAACCCAAAAAGAGGCTGAGTGCACGCCTTATGCTTTCGCGCCAAACCCTACCCTTCCAAGCTAAACAAGCCGTTGCGTGAGCACCATAAGCCCCCCACACACACTCTCATATCGAGGCGATATTGGGGAAGCCCACACCTTTTATTTGCCGTTTGGTTTGCTGAAATCACTCAAAAATTCAACCCAGGGTGCTCATTCTCACTCCACGAGGGGATGCTCCACCCTGCAAACATATCCCATGAGCCATCAACATTGGGCAAGTGTGCATCAGTTTCATGACTAGTTCACGACTTAAAGCAGTTAGGGGAGAGCCTTACCTTCAATATGCCGTTGAGCTTGCTCGATTTGACTAAGTTTTGAACCTTGGGGACTCAATCTCGTTTGGGGTGGCCATGCTCCAATCTGCCAACATACCCTATCAGCCCTCAACGTTTGCGACCTCTACACAACTTTCATGACTACTTGCAATAGAAAATATGATAGGTAGGACCTTTACCTTCAATATGCCGTTGAGCTTGCTCGATTTGACAAACTTTAGAGCCTTGGGGACTCAATCTCGTTTGGGGTGGCCATGCTCCAATCTGCGAACATACCCTATCAGCCCTCAACGTTGGCGACCTCTACACAACTTTCATGACTACTTGCAATAGAAAATATGCTAGGTGGGACCCTTACCTTCAATATGCCGTTGAGATTGCTCGATTCCGTTAACTATGGAGGTTGAAGTGCTCGTTCTCGCTCATAGGGGTTAATGCCGCATCTGCGGACATACCCTATCAGCCCTCTACGTTTGGACCCTCTACACAACTTTCATGACTACTTGCAATAGAAAATATGCTAGGTAGGACCCTTACCTTCAATATGCCGTTGAGATTGCTCGATTCCGTTAACTATGGAGGTTGGAGTGCTCGTTCTCGCTCGTTGGGGTTAATGCCGCATCTGCGGACATACCCTATCAGCCCTCAACGTTGGCGACCTCTACACAACTTTCATGACTACTTGCAATAGAAAATATGCTAGTTGGGACCCTTACCTTCAATATGCCGTTGAGATTGCTCGATTCCGTTAACTATGGAGGTTGAAGTGCTCGTTCTCGCTCATAGGGGTTAATGCCGCATCTGCGGACATACCCTATCAGCCCTCTACGTT
This sequence comes from Cymbomonas tetramitiformis, assembly GCA_001247695.2. Lineage (NCBI taxonomy): Eukaryota > Viridiplantae > Chlorophyta > Pyramimonadophyceae > Pyramimonadales > Pyramimonadaceae > Cymbomonas > Cymbomonas tetramitiformis. The sequence continues at coordinate 2,544 of LGRX02013138.1, read as the reverse complement.
TGGACCCTCTACACAACTTTCATGACTACTTGCAATAGAAAATATGCTAGGTGGGACCCTTACCTTCAATATGCCGTTGAGATTGCTCGATTCCGTTAACTATAGAGCGTTTAATCAATCATCTCCGCCACGCTTAGCTTGCGCTATTCTGCGAAAGTACCCTATCAGCCATGCGTTTTAAAGGGCCCTAGAGGCCTCCCATTCGCAAGCAAGCAAGAAGAAATAAAATTTAGAGTTCACACCTGCAATATGCCGTCGAGATTGAGCGATTCCGTTAACTATAGAGCGTTTAATCCATCATCTCCGCCACGCTTAGCTTGCGCTAATCTGCGAAAGTACCCTATCAGCCATGCGTTTTAAAGGGCCCTAGAGGCCTCCCATTCGCAAGCGAGCAAGAAGAAATAATAGTTAGAGGTCATACCTTGAATATTCCGTCGAGTTTGCTCCATTACGTTAACTACACAGCTTGCAATAAATTATCGTATCCTCGTTTTCGGCTGTTGGTTTAACCTATTTGCGGGGAAAAGAGATAGCGAAAACGGGCATTTGAGCGCTTTTGCCAAGTAATGCCAGAGTTTCTCCGAGCCTCTTCCATCAACTGTAACGTCGACCCTCGCGTGTCGCAGGCCGCGCAGCGGCCGCGCTCGGAGAAACTCTGGGAACAAGAGTAAGGTGAGTCGTAACGTATCATCGATAATCATCTCTCTTAACTCTATGACGTGCAACCCCCCAGCGGGGGGGGGTGACCCAGTCCTCAACCCCCCCCCTGAGTTGTGCGTGCAGTGGGCGGCGTAGTGAGTGGTGGGATGCGGTGGTGTGCATCCACACACGTCGATTGGACATGGATGAAGGGATTTTACACGGCAACGATGGCTGGTGATACTCGTGAAGGTATCGAGCAGATACAGGTAGACCTAGCAGTAGATGAGTTGGCGTGTCACGACCTGAAACTGTGAACGCGGCTCGTGTCACCGAGCAGATCGAACTAATTCAGAAAACTATGAATGTCGTGAACCTGTCCGCTCGTCCGCCGGCAAAACCGTGCGTATAATTTTCTACAGGCGTATGCTTCAAGCGATCGCCCGAGGAGTTCTCCCGAATATTTAAACCCTATCGTTAAACAGTGTACAAATGCGTATAAATATTATTTCGGCTGATCGGCAATAAATATAATTATATAATTATATGATTGATTATAATACATTTTTTAAAAATAGTTCAGTACGGAGTGCGGATCCCCCCCCTCCATATTTAAAGGCTCCGCTTCAAGACGGTGAGCGCATTGACGGGGGTTATAAATGCAGTAATAATAGGGTGTTGAATTAAAACAAAAAAGTAGGGAAACGTTGGGGGGCTTTAGTCCAAGCTTGGCTCCCGCGAAGGCCGAGGGGGAGGGGGCTGCTTTGAGCTCGGGGTCAAACTCCCCAAACGATTTCCGTCAATTTTTTGAAATTCAACACCCTATAAGGGGAAATGAGAAGGAAGCGAGGCGTTTCCGCCCCCGCTAATAGGGTGTTGACTTTCCAAAATTGGCCCTGGAAATCGCTTCGGGGTTTTGAACCCAAAGCCCAAAGCACTCTCCCCCCACGGGGAGCCAAAGGCCCAAAGCTCCAACGGTTTCAACTCTATACTTTTTTCTTGGAAATTCAACACCCTATTATTACTGCATATATAACCCCCCGCAGTGCGCTCACCGTCTTTGAGCGGAGCCTTTAAATATGGAGGGGGGGGGATCCGCACTCCGTACTGAACTATTTTTTAAAAATGTATTCTAATTAAGTATATAATTATATATTTATATTTATTGCCGATCAGTCGAAAAATGTTTATACGTATTCGTACACTGTTTGACGATAGGGTTTAAATATTCGGGAGAACTCCTCGGGCGATCGCTTGACTCATACGCCTGTAGAAAATTATAGGGGGTACGTGAACGTACAGGTGGGGAAAATCAATCTCAAATCAGCATACAAATCAGCATATAAATCTCTTATCCAAGGGAACATGTCAATTCCTAGCACACACACTCATTTGAGCCAAATAGAAGAAATATGAGTGCATATGAGCTTAATGTATGGTTGGTAATTGCATGTCAATTTACTTATTAAGAATTCAGGAATAGCATTTGTCTCAACCCCCTTCGAGCCGGCCTCAGCCAACCCCGCAGTGGGCGCCGGGATGAGCCACGACGGGGGCGCGGAAGCCCAATCTCACCCTCAAAAATTAAAAGGCCAAATCACCCTCGAGGCTCAAACAGCCCAGTTGTTCTCCCTTTCAAAGAATAAAAATTAATAAATAGTAAGTTGTCGATTCCCCTACGGCTCACGGCCACCTGAGGCAGGGGGCTCGCCCCCCCCCCACACCCCCAAAAAAAAATGGGAAGCAACTGATTTCCATCGACTTCGGCTGCACGCATACAATTGACGTTCATGACAATGTCATCAACTTTCATTGTCGAAGCTCTCAGCATAAGTTGTTCTCCCTTTCAAAGAATAAAAATTAATAGATAGTATGTTGTCGTTTCCCCTACGGCTCACGGCCACC
>LGRX02013136.1:4468-21099 GCA_001247695.2 Cymbomonas tetramitiformis | reverse complement strand
ACACCTCAAATGAGGTGGTGTGCTGGAAATGACAGCCTGACTAGTTCGTGCAGTCAGGTGTCATATCCAGTTTGTCATTCTCGGTGTACAGTTAGTGACCTAGACTCAGTATTTATGTCCATCTATACGAGTCTAGTGATCCGTTTGTTCCGTCGGCTCTCGGGTCCCCACTGTCTGTTGAGCTGTTTTCAGCAGGTTATGGGCCCTTTCGCATTTCCAGAGCTCGGATTTTCCGGTGGCATCATCGGCGGCTTCTACACCTGTTGTCCTTCAGATTGTTGTTTCAGAGGCTAGTACACACGTTGGTGGTGCTCAGGGCGCTGAGCCTGAAACCGTGGAATCCGGGATTTCCCGTGTATCCTTTTGCGACAAGGGGGTTGGTGACTGCATGGTTTATTCGAATTCGAAATCTGTTTCTTGTCAGGTCACAACCACCAGACCCTCGCCTAGTATCCCTAGGGCGAGAGACGTTGTGCCACAGGCCCCTCCTGTGCGCACAGAAGTACACTACATTCATGCCCCTCCCTCAGCGCAGTGGAAGCGTGGTGGGCCCATAACCTGCTGAAAACAGCTCAACAGACAGTGGGGACCCGAGAGCCGACGGAACAAACGGATCACTAGACTCGTATAGATGGACATAAATACCGAGTCTAGGTCACTAACTGTACACCGAGAATGACAAACTGGATATGACACCTGACTGTACGAACATACTAGTCAGGCTGTCATTTCCAGCAACTTATATGCATGTCTTGTGGAGTATCCGAGTAGCTCGCACGCCCTTAGCCATCAAGGGAGTCACTCGACAGCCCAACTTCAGTTCACCCACCCACCACACTGATTACCCCCTCCGGACTTCTATGACTAACCCCCAGAAATTCTGCAAACCTTTTGCAGGTATTTCTCGCCCCCCTTGGCTCCACGGCGTACGGATTATCCCAAGGGACCTACTCCACCCCTGTGCACCGAAATATGGCTATGGGCCCTACGCTACAGATCGCACAATGCAGCTGAATCACTGCCCCTGGGGTTCCCTCCAGAATTGGAGGGCAAACCGTCCGTAGAGTTATGCGCATCAAACTGCGTGCCCAATGTTCCTCAAAACTGTCGCATGCTTCCAAGATCGAACGATGAAGAGTGTGAACATCTTTTGACACAACACACGGCTATGCTTTGCGCGTATAAATACGCATGCTCAACTCTATTTAGGTCACATTACATCTTCAACACAGCTAGGCGTTATGCAAAACATGCTACTAGGGTTATGATTAGGGTTTACACGGGGCAGTGGATACGCATTCAGCGCCGCAATGCGTGAGATATAGAGCTCTACATTCATTGGCGACATCGCATTTTCACTCGATGCTCAATTTTGAACAATGCAGTACGATGCGCCTTTGAAATACGTTCCAAGTGGTATGCTCAAAACGCAAATCGGCCTTCGTATGCGGCAGCTATATGGAAAACACTGACTTCAACCAAAACCAAAAATAGTTATGACGGTTTAGGGGTTAATTCACCGCGACTAATTGATTCCGTAATAGACTTGTATTCGGCCCTCCTCAGACGTTCTCTAGAGCTCTACTGCCTGGTGCTAGTCTGAAGTCTCAAGTGTGTAGAGGGTTCAGGCATTTTGCTACTCCTGACTCCTCCTACCGTTCGTTTCGTCTACCGCAACCGTCGCTTGTGACGTTCGGGAGTTCCCTTTCGAGCGAGAAAGATCTCAAGGGCGTCGTAAAACGATCCAAGGCCCACTCCAAATATCTACAATACACGCCGACGAGTTGCTTCTCGGAGAAACCGGAACAATTTGGATGTTTCCTACCGTGCTAACTGCAAGCATGCTCAATTTCGCCAGTCTTCAAAGCCATAACCACGTTCAAAAGAAGCAGTACCGAATCATGCGCAATGTCCCACTCCTGAGGAATAGAAATCCTAGCATTCCATATTCCCGCGGCGTGAGGGCGCTTAAAGTGTGCTGCATATCATCGCCTTGCTGCCCTCAAAAAAGCGAGCCCGTCACATTGGCGGCAAGTGACTACGTGCCTTTGGGTAAAACATACACCTTATCGCACGAGGTATCTAGCTTTCCCATGTCGCCCGCCGTGTCTTGCTGGTGTGGAAAAGCGGTCCTAACGTGCATGTTTCACAGGATGGCAGCGAGTTTGTGACAGTATACGTGTCGCCTCCGCCTAAGGCAAGCAGTTCGGCGATCTTGGTGGCTCACGATATCGGCGGTCCGTACACCGGGCGACACAGAGAAGTGTGCGACCAACTCGCCAAGGAAGGATACTGGGTCGCAATGCCAGATTTATTTCAGGTAGATATGCAACCACTTTCTCATCACTGTTGTCGGCGCGAGCGAGTGAAAAAAGTTACGGAATCCTGACAGCAGATGCCAATCTGCAGGGTTCTATGCCGGAGGAGCTGCCACCGTGGTACGGGTTGCCGCTTTTGATTCCTAAAGCCTTAGGAAACATCAATAGACCTTGGTCGTCCACGGAGCCGGAGTTGCGCAAGGTTATTGAGCACCTGGTCACAGAGGAAGGTGTTGATCGCATTGGAATTTTAGGTTTTTGCTATGGTGCGTTCACCCTCACCTCACACAGATCACGCAGGTCTGGTGCGGACCTGGGCTTGCCACATGTTTCACCCGGCAAACGCCAACATATCTCACCGCATGATGTGCGAGCTTCCGGCAAACTTTGCGAGCTTCCAACATATAACACGGCTGTAAGCTCTGCAAGTTTCCGGCAGGCTTCTCCTGTACTTTCCCCTTGTGTGTACGTGGAATAGTACTGAGTTACAATGGTACCAATTTAAGCTTCGTGGTGGGGGCTCGCTATCCACTCGCGCAAGTTCGTCTTCTCGTAAAAAAGCAAACTGCCGCCATTCGTTGTGATTGAACTGTTCCAACACTGAACATGTTGGGCTGATATTTTTGCGATGACGTTGGCGTGAGATTGTGCCGGCTTTACTCGGTTTCTTAGCGAACGTGCATGCCTTATGTTAACTCTGCATGGGGCTCATTTTGCGGTGAAGAGGTTCACTCTGGGATATTTTCGTGCGCATGATCCTCTTCCCCCCACTGGAAGGGCTGAACCCATATTCTCGTGGTTTTCGAACGCGATCCGGCTGAACTGTGCAGGAGCTTTCATCGTTTTTAAAGTCAGCGGCGAGGAATTTTCTCATCTACATCCTCAAGTGAAGTGTGGTGTTTCGATGCACCCAAGTGTCCACAATGTGGCCTCCTTCAAGGTTGCCCTTCATGTTCACGCTTGAATCAAGTTGCACCCTAGCAATTGCATCAGGGCCTCAATTAAGGGGCACCCTACCACCCAACATTAGTCGTCGATCAAGATGCACCAAAGCCTCCATAACCTGGGCATTGAAGGTGCACCATAGAATCCATAGCTTAGCCTCAGTCAAGGCACGCACCGTTGTGGATATCATGTGAGGAGGTGGCTTTGTGTGACTCATGTGAGGTGATGGCTTTGTGCGACTCATGTAAGGAGGTGGCTTTGTGCGACTCATGTAGGGAGGTGGCTTTGTGCAACTCATGTAGGGAGGTGGCTCTGTGTGTCTCATTCCTTTCGCCGAGTCCTCGTTGCTCACAAGCGGGACATCCACTTTAGCGTGATGCAGAACATAGCGGTAACAACTGAATTCTGTAGGATATTGTAGGTTAATACCTCAGCACTGAGTGTTTCTGAGGATGTTGACACGGCAAACTTCAGTTTTTGAGTTTACAACCGACTATTTTGAGATGATAACTCTTGTCTTCAGAAATTTAGACCAGGTATCCGCCATGCCTATATGATGCAAGTGATGCACTTACGGTTCGTGCACAGGGTGAAGATCAGTGGGACATTGTGCAATCAGTTTCGGTACCCCAAATGATTCTCGCAACAAATGGAGAGCCGGCAGACTGGCGTCCAGGGGGTAAAACAGAAAGAGTCTTGCAAAATAAGCAAGAGCTTCCAGAGCCCCGGTGCGTGTTCGACATTTTCCCAAATAGACTTCATGGCTTCTTCACTAGAGGAGACCCACACAAAGCGGATGTGAAGAAGGACATGGACAGAGCTTTCGAATTGACACTTGAATTCCTCCGCCAACACCTTTAAGTGGGAGGTCCTACGTTACGCGAGACGCGCAATGGGTATGAACAGTTAGTTGCTGCTTCTACCCAATTTGCTTTGAACATCTGAGTGTTTCTAGTTGAAAAGGTTTCTCTGTGACCGTAAACGTCTAACGAGTCCATCTCCGAAATGCTTTGAAGAGCTCGCCGTCAAGACCATGTTTATCTGCATTCTGTCAGGGTCGATACAAACTACTCTAGCACAACGCGTCATTTTGCTTACATTGTAGTATGCCGTGAGCAACAAGAGCACGGCGCATTACTAGTGATTGAACTTTGTTCTCTTCGGAGCAACTTTGGCCGTGTTTGGACACCTTATCGTCCTTAAGCACTTCTTGAACATTTCTTAAACATAACATTTTAGACGGGTCTAAATGAAGTTTCCATGTGTATCTATGTTGCCCTCATCGCCATACCTTATACTGTGCAAATGCACACATATGTCTAACTGTATGGCACATTTTGTATATGCCGCTTGCTCTTATACACATTTATAGTCCCCTCCTCATCATCCATGTCGATAACACCTACTTTGATGGACGTAAATTTTGTCATTTGGGGGGACAAATCGTGTGGTGCTGTATGGGAGGCCTGGGGGGTAGCAAGGTCCACCATCCACCGCACTCTCCAGCAGCCTCAAGGCGGCGACGAGTCGCGAATCGTGGGAGCAACTATGTGGAAGAGGACGCCGGGAGTGCACGATGATGGGGGTTGGATATATTCAGAGCAGTTTCAATTTGCGGCAGCTCGGCACTTTCGGCTCAATCGGTTCTCATGAAACTCGATGGAACGCTTTTTAAACTGCGTCTCTGTATGGCCTTGAAAATTTCACGTTTTGGGTGCAGAGTGCGGCTAGAGAGTACCGGTATTTCTTTGGTGTGCCGCCAAGTGCCCTCGGTGGCTAACCTGTCCCCTCTCGCGCCCCGATGGCAGCCCCATGCTTGCGGGATACGCTGGAGCGCTTCCACATATGCCCCATATGAAGCTATGGCAGTGCCGCGCAATATACCATTTCTCCTGTGCGCTTGTCTATGTATGTTGATATAACGTGCTTCGCAGAAACCGCAAACTTACTACAATAAGTTCATTTTGGGGCGACACACTTCCCGAGTACAATGTTTCTAACCGATTTCGATGTTGAGGAAAACGACGGCGACCTCGAAATTCATTGGTTCTCAGTATTTAGGGGTGTTACAACTGTCTGAAATCCCCCTATAAAGTGTGCCAGGAGGCACTGCGTGCTTGACGGAGTTGAGTCATCGTAAGAGTATCGTGGGGTTGCACGGTGACAGTGAAATTGGGTTTGCGAAAACGAGAAGAATGAGTACCAGATGTCCGGGGTATGATAATATGACACTATGACACGATGACACGATGGCACGATGACATTACAGTAGTATGGCAGTGCCGTATGACAGTCATGGTGACACTTGGTCAGATCATCGGACTACGGTCGAATTCGGGTTCAGATTGAAGAGACGATGAAAATGAGTATCAGATGTCTGGGGGTTGACAATGTGAACCGATGATGGCATGACAGTATGACACCATGATAGCATGCCAGTATGACAGTACTGTATGACCGTCACCGGGATAGTTCGTCAACGAGACATCAGAATCGAAGATGCAGCATCGAATCAGAAATGAAATGAATCGCGATATGATCGGGTCAGAAGCGAACGGTGCATCGTGATATGCCATCGGGTAGTTGGGTCGGTGGACCAAGTTGCCCGAGTTGCAATAAGTAGAGCACTTGAGAAGTGTACGGCCTTCAGAACTCGGATCGTAACGAACGTTAACACCTAACTAATCTGGCCCTGTTCCAGTGATATAATGCAAAAAGAATATTGTACCTTTACATGTTCAAACAAAAACAACTTCTGAGTACATTAGTCTAGTGCCCCGGCACAATTGGTATCAGTGTGCTGCGAGTCCGTCCCTGCGCAACTCGCCCACGGCCTTCAAGAACTTCCGTTGTACCACAGGGGGAGGGCTGTACTTCCGGCTATATGCGCGCAATTTTTACGTCCGTAAGTACATTTTTTCCCCGTATACAACTACCGTCTTCTCTCGGAAATATCTTCAAAACACCGCATTTCACTTCCTTAACACTGGGGGCTCAAACTGGCTTTTGGACCCAAGCATGCCTGAGTTTCTGCAGAAAACTTACAAAGCGCTGGCATGGGCCAGTCCCTGTAGCAGAGCGCTTCTTCAGCAACGCGCATGGCCATACAGATCGCGGACAGAGGAGCACCAGTGGTTTACTACCTACATTTCTCGCCTCACAGACGGGTACACGACGTGTTCGCACACCCCGCTTCAAGCCCTACATCAGCGGATAAGACACCTTTGCCGCTCGCGATCACTCAGCAGTACCCGAGGAGGTCGGGGTAGATGGTCAGACGGAAGCCCACGTGGAGCGAATTCTCGCGGAGTGCGCTCGGTGCAAGGAGAAGAGGTCGAAGAGTAGAACCACGGGAGGGCCACCTGACCTCCCACACGCTGACGCCATCGTACAACAAGCACTGAATATCATTGACTTCCTGCAGCCAGATCATTGGTTCACGGGGAATCCTCGAGAGCGTCATCATAATGCGTTACGTTTCCGTCCGGTGATACAGTGACTTTCCCTTCCGCTGACATGCACCTACTGTATGCATGGGACACCTTACATCGAACCCACATGCATCTGGACGAGTACGGCACTATTTACATCTTTACTACGCTGCGCGTCGCGCCGACTCCATGCGCATACAGATGGGAAACGGGTAGCCACCCAGAGACAGCGCAGCTTGGACCCCATCCGCAACAGGCTGGCGCAAAGAAAACGAAGTCGGTATGCCACTGGCGCGGCTACTTTGAGAACTTTTCGGACACCTACGCATTCGCGAGACTGAAGACCCGCCTTAAATTCCCCGTCTGGCACTCTCCGTGGACTTAAGTGGTGCCCAGGTAGCGGTAGGACAATGATGCAAAAGAGGAACCAGAGAACCTAAAGACTGGAACTTAGATTGATTCCTTAGTGGGAGTAATCCCAGGAGGTAGATCACTCCTAAGGGGGGGGAGAGTTGTGCCAGGAGGCACTGCGTGATTGACGAAATTGAGTCATCGTAAGAGTATCGTGGGGTTGCACAGTGACAGTGGAATTAGGTTTGCGAAAACGAGAAGAATGCGTACCAGATGTCCGGGGTATGATAATATGACACTACGGCATTATGACAGTACAGTAGTATGCCAGTGCCGTATGGCAGTCATGGTGACACTTGGTCAGATCATCGGACTACGGTCGAATTCGGGTTCAGATTGAAGAGACGATGAAAATGAGTATCAGATGTCTGGGGGTTGACAATGTGAACCGATGATGGCATGACAGTATGACACCATGATAGCATGCCAGTATGACAGTACTGTATGACCGTCACCGGGATAGTTCGTCAACGAGACATCAGAATCGAAGATGCAGCATCGAATCAGAAATGAAATGAATCGCGATATGATCGGGTCAGAACCGAACGGTGCATCGTGATATGACATCGGGTAGTTGGGTCGGTGGACCGAGTTGCCCGAGTTGTAATAAGTAGAGCACTTGAGAAGTGTACGGCCTTCAGAACTCGGATCGTAACGAACGTTAACACCTAACTAATCTGGCCCTGTTCCAGTGATATAATGCAAAAAGAATATTGTACCTTTACATGTTCAAACAAAAACAACTTCTGAGTACATTAGTCTAGTGCCCCGGCACATAAAGCCCGAATTCATAGGGGTTTTTGCACAGAACACTTATTGAGCAAATATCGTTATAGGGTGACATTGGTATAATATAACTTCAGTTCGGATATCGTTTGAGCAAGTTTGATGCCTTGTTTCACAAGAAACCATGCCATGTGGTGTAATCATGACATATTTTGAATATAAGTTAGAGTTCACGGGGGCACGTAAGGGTTCCGATGCAATCATTGCACTTGTATGGATATAGTGCGATGTCACTAACGTAATTCGATGCTGAAAGTTTTATGGCCACCTCGGTTGTGAATGATCCTCAATGCTTCGAGCACTCCCACGGTTATCTCAGCCTCAACGCCATCCCGCGTCTCGCCATCACTCGACAGAGCCATAAAAATACATGCTTTACAACATTTATTGAAGCAGCAGCCCCTCTTTTTTTTTGGCAGCGATGTATTCTGGAAATTTCGACGAGGCGTGCGAAGCTCTGAAAAATCGGAGAATTGACAACGCAAATAACGGATCGGTAAACGATTTAACGTCCAGGCCGCGTAGTGTGTCATAGGTGATGTGTTAGAATTGCTCAAAACACATGAGAAATATGCCAAAATTTCGGCGCCTGCAGCGGGATTCCCGCATTTTAATCGGGAGAGTTCAACGTCCGTCAACTTCACTTCAGCCAAGCACCCGTCAAAGCTCCTCTAGTGAGGCATAGCGGTATCCGCCCCCGCGCGCGATGGTGGCGACCCGCGCGTGGGGCACACCCGCCCCCGCGCGCGTGATGGTGGCGATCCGCGCGTGGGTCACTCCCGCCCCCGCCCCCGCGCGATGGTAGTATCCGCGTTACTCCGACTGCACGATGTGGAAGTCGGGGGTAAACCTGGCTGCACGATATTGAAGTCTGGGAGGGGTTGGGGGGTTGGGGTTCAACCCCCAAGTCAGAAATTGAGGGTCGGGGGGTTACTCCCAAGACCCCAAAAGCAGGTCAAGTGAGGGGTAACAAACTGTCCTGTGCTGCCCCCCCTAGGGGCAAAATGTGGGCAGCCATACTGGATTTTCATGTTGTGCTTCTAGCTTTGCTTACCTCAACTATCGTTTGGCTGCTTTATTTTCATGCGCGAACGAGGTGATAGCACGTAAGGCCACGAGCTTCCGAGGATTGATAGGGGGAGGGCAGCAGCGGTTCAAGAAATGCCCCCTCCCCCCCCGCGCCCTAGAACTTGCTGCACTCTGCCTCTGGGGGGCGTATACTTTGCACTCGCGCATACGGTGCAGTGGGTTACCATGCCACGTATGCTACAATACGGTATCGAATGTAGCGGTACGGCACTGCGGTTTCGCAGTGTACGGTATACAACAGTCGATACCGAATCATCAAATACATATTCGAAATACCGGTATCGCACTGTGGGGTCGAAGCCCATAGACGACTGATGCTTGACCCAGCAAAGCTTAACAACGTTCAAGTTCAGCAAGGATGCCTGTCGACGTTTTCCTACCGGCACGGCGCTGCTGGTCCAATTCACCCAGGGTGTTCTTGCCGCAGTAGTTACCTGTAGCCTGCCACTGTTTGCATAGCATATGCAGATGTTATTGCTGGCTGCATTTCCATTTCCACTGTTTTCGGATGGCAAAACGAGTTGGTTAAAAAAAGCACGGAATATTATGCTCTTTGATGATTATAGTTGTGTCTTGACGGCTTACATGCAAGATCGAATTAAATTTTGCCTTATTGTTCGTCGTTTATGTTACTGACCTACCGGGATTATACTGATTTTTTTTTTAACACATTGGTCACGCGGGCTAGACTGATTTATTGTTTATGATTGTTTTTTGACACATCATTATCGCCATAATAATTATTCATACGTAAAAGCAATAAGCAAGACACGGTATTCTGATGCGCCGCAGGGGCGAATTTGGCAATATTCCCGACTTTTTCATTAAACACGGGAGTCATTCTGAGTCAAGGGCCTGTGCTCATCCCCCCTATGAGTTGCACTCTGCCTGTTGGGTGGCGAGCCCCCCCGACTTGGAATCTGGCACTGGGGGTCACGAACGACCTCCTAGCAAATCACAAAATCACTGCTGCCCTTCCCCAGAGCCTGACGTAATATGCAGGTCTCGAGACGTCAGCCATCATCTGTCAGCAATGATCAAGTGCACCAATTTCCTTTCTAAACGGGGATTGGTGTGAGTTCCACTCACACTTTAATGTATTGAAAACACGACATATAATTTTCACTTGTTTCGGGGAGAACTCGATCCACCCCGATATAGCATGTCCCGACATATCATCTATTATATGCAGCAACGTCTCTGCAACAGCCGAGGTCACGGAATCCCGTTGGTCTAGGCAGTACTAAAACCGAGATGTGTCTATAACCTAATTCCATTTCTCATATGTGAAACCTGTTGGACTTAGAAAAATATTCTCGGATTTTGATTGCAAGATTGGAAAGTAGTTGCCTGTTCTCTCTCACGGCATTCAGACCGATGACCCACAGCATGCTAAAGCTGAATACAGTCTGTGCCACAACGAGGGATATGCCCACAAGGTTGTTGAGGAGGCCGTTCGCGATATGCTTCCCGGCGATGAACATAGCAATGACGAGTGTGTGTAAGGACAAAGCTGCAGTCTGCCACCGATCTACGTACACATGCTTGTAGGGACGGGCGAAGGTGTGGATGGCGAGCGCGATCACACTAATGATCAAGGCATAGAACAGGCCATAGACCTGGCCAACCACGATCACGGCGCTCGTCTGCATCAGTTTCCTCACCATATCGTATGCGTACCACATGTACAACTTCTCGTTAAAGGGTGCCATGTAGCTGTTCCCAAACCGACACCACACCCGGCAATTTGGCTTCCTGGTTGAATGCTGCCACAACTCTCGAGTGAATACTGACAGCTGTCACATTCCAAATGGTCCAAAGGGAATGAAAGAGACTCGCATTTGCCCCCAATGTACGCGCAATTCCAGAATACCGATCGGTCCTGGTTTGGGGAATGCATAGAATGCAGCGGGGGAGACATTCTTTCATGTCCACCTGGAATCGGACCATCATAACATGGGCGTCAAGGGACGGTACACCGTATCTGCCTGGGTTACTGCACTGTCTCAGTGTTGGGCAGTCATTGTCACATCATCGTGGCGCACGGCGCTGCGGCAGAAGGTCATGGGCTATTCGGTGTGCATCACGATGCTCCTGCAGCCAGGGGTCCGGGGAGGCCGCACCTGTAGAAGATAGTCTGCGCCCATGCTGTCTCCAACGCTGTCTGCGCCTCCAAGCGCTGGGTGTCATACATCATCTCCACCACGTCAGGTGTGTCGCCCAGCGTTGCAATACCGTACCGCCTCGGCTCGGGCGCTGTGCGGGCGGATAGCGCGCGTATGCACTCGGCTGAGTCGGCGTCGATGACTCCCTCAGGAGCCAGCCCCTGCTCTATAGCCGCCATGAGCTCATCACTGATCACAGTGATGTGGGACTCATGGAGGTACAGGATGACTCCTGAACGGACGTAGCGGACGCGCTTATACTTCTTCAAATGGTGCGGCACAAGCGCCAGCGCGCACGGGAAGCCAATAAAGAACACCACGGACACCACCACGAGAAAGGTGAAGAAACTGTACCACTTCGCCGTGAAGCATTCCACACTGCAGGTACACACAGTTGGGTACGTTCCGTAATAAGACACGCAAAGGAAATCAAAACGCGCTGAGGGGAACAGTGCCAACGATTGAAGAAGTCGGCAGCGTTCGCACGGGTACGAAAAGGTTGGCGACACGAGGAGCCGTCGGAATGCGAATGATGTGGGCGGGAGCCCCGACAGCGCCATGCCAGCGAGTGGGGACGGTGTCGGGGAAGGGGGCGCGAGCGGTGCCGTGGAAAGGAATGTGGAAGGTGTCACACAGGAGCAGCTACCTGTAGTCAACACGAAGCCACCACTGGTCGGCATCCATGTATATGTGTTCACAGTTGAACAGCTGCAGCACGATTGTGGCGCATGATGGGTGAGAGTACACCATTGCCGTGCTCGCCATGTATATTGTCAGCGTGCTCCATCCGTACGCGTCGGCGCTTTTGTTCTCGGGGTTTAGCTCAAAGTCTTGGAAGAAGCTACTGCTGGCGAGCCTGGAAAAGTAGGCCTCCACCGAGCTTCTTCTCCGCCGAATCACGTCCGGTTTGAGGATCCCACGCCGTCTTACTCGCAAATTGCCATTGGCCCCGCCATTTGACTGCAACCCCGGCATGCCCATGGACTGGTCACGGCCTCCTCTGACGGAGGACTTCCATGAGGCCTTCGGGGGGGGCGAGAGCTCATACAGCGGACTGATGCCGTCCCATTCCTCCTCAGCGTCCCCGTCCCACGGCTCGGCTTTTGTCCACACCACCACGTCGTCCTCGGTAACATCCCCTGCCCGGTCTGAGTCGGTCGTACTCCACATTACACCCAGCTCAACTTCATCCATCGCTAGTTCGACAGGCGGTAGTCCCCTATCCTCCATCAGATTGACCCTCATGCCATCTCTCGGGCTGCTGATCTCGACTTCCTCCATTCGCTCGGGGGGCTGCAACCGGTATGGGGATAGGTCTGCGCTGTTGGGATACTCCACGTCACATGGAAGGTTGTCAGGCCGCCTCCCGGGGATGTCACACGAGACGTCCACCTCGCCGGAGAAGTCGTCTAGGCGCGCCCGCTGCGGCACCCGGCGGTGCGGCGCTCTCCTCAGCCGCTTGCGTGCCACGGCGATGCCGATGGGAAGAGCCAGGAAGAAGGGCAGGCACGCATAGAACATGAAGGTCCAGTAGAAGTTCCCCGTGTCGCCAGGTAGGTTGAAACTGCTGGCGAGGCAGTCCAGGCGCAACCAGCTGATTGCTGGGAAGGTCAGTGCTGAAGAGCTGTCCAGATACTTTCTGTAGTGCCTCGGGAGGTCACTTTCTTGGAATATCAGATTCGTCTGGATTGTGACCTGCCAGCCGCCCCCCGACGGCATAATGCTTAGACTCGTGATCAAGAGCGCTCCACAGGACAGCACTGCTCGCTCGACCACCGCGCTCGTGGAGGCGCTCCCAGCTCTCTGCCGAGGCTCCCCTGGTTCTGTGGGGACGCGCTCCCAGCTCTCTGCCGAGGCTCCCCTGGTTCTGTGGGGACGCGCTCCCAGCTCTCTGCCGAGGCTCCCCTGGTTCTGTGGGGACGCGCTCCTGGCTTTCCTCTTTCTCCCAAAGGTCGAAAGGAGGCTCCCCCGCTGACACTCCCCAGGCTAATCCAAAGCGGCTCCCTGACTCGTCCCTCCTTGCAAGCCTCCCATATGCACGACCACGATGATGAGTGGTGCGGGGCTGGGACAGACCTGAATGTGCCCCATGAACACGTTCAGCAGGTACAGGGAGAGAGGCACGCTCGTCGCAGCCTCGGCGACTCGAGGATGTTCGTGAGAGGCCGTGAGCGTAAGCTTCCGATGCAGCGTCAAAAAGGAGTGGTGCCACGACGATTTGATTCCCACCGCCACCAGTACAACCAGCACCAGTAGCACCAGCAGCGGAAGCCCCATAGCATACCACAGCGAGGTGCCCCTCTCTGGGCAAGCGAGGCAGCGGCCCTCGTCGATGTAGTGCCCTCTCTCGCAGCTCGCGCAGTACACCACATCCGTGCGGTGCCCCTCCCTGCACAGCGCTGCCTCTGAGATGTACGGCTGCGCGGCCTGGTTGCCCCGGCGCACCCCCGCCGGCGCCGCGCACCCGGTGTCATGCGGGCTCGGGCACTTGTACACCTTGTCCATGAAGCAAGCGGGCGCATCCCCGGGGCAGTTGGCCTTGATCCATTCCACAGGCATCCAGTAGCCGTCCTCGAGCTGGAACTCGCTGCCCCCCGTGCACGTGATGCCAGCCGTTTCGGAGCAGCTGCTGCATGCCTCCGTGCTGCATGAGGGTGGGGGGGGGAGGGGTTGGTCGGAGGTCAGTGACAGAGTCTGCGGCGGGCGCTGGCGGGCGCTCCTCACAGGCGGCGTCCACACAGGCAGCGCTCCGCAGGGCTGCCTACACTAGCTAGCGCGCCTTGCCTCTCGACAACCACCCAGCGCAGAGGTGGAGGAACTGAACGGCCCCATCAAGCAAGCCTGCGCGTGTCACATCTGCGAAATGAGATGCGCGTGAGAAGGCTGTCGCCAAGGTGCGACACACACTGAACAGCATGAGGCACGCCAGCCAAAGCCAGCCCTGTGGATACAATAAATCGGCAGGAACAAGGCACGGCCGTGCCAAGATACCACATGCCCGCACTATAGGAGAAAGCAGCGTGGATGACCGCATGGCATGTAGGCATTTGCTGGGCAGCGCCCGGGTCATGAAGTAAGCATGTTCTAGTGGCATGCCCGGTGCTGGCCGCATCCCACCATCCACTTCCAACTAATGCCTATCCCTATTCACAACGAGGTGGCGGTACCTCGCATCGTGGTCAACGAGGTGGCGGCACCTCGCATCGTGGTCAACGAGGTGGCGGTACCTCGCATCGTGGTCAACGAGGCGGCGGTACCTCGCATCGTGGTCAACGAGGTGGCGGTACCTCGCATCCTGATCTAAACATGAATCCCCAAGCACATTCAACAAGCATGGGGGAAATACACATTGACGCACCTATTGGTGAACTTGATGGAGGTTTCCTCGCACGCCTTGCAGTCCTCCGCGCTCTCCAAGTACACGTCACCTTTCTCGCACGGCGCCAGCGCCACCTCTAAGAACTTGGCCTCCCACCCTAAAGTCTGCGGCGAAAACTGAAGGTTTACAGTCTTCCCTGGCGTTCCACTCACATTGAGGCCAGCGAACACCGAGCCCCTCTCCTCGTAGAAGGCCACCGTCTGGTTGCCCACGCGAGAGTCCTGCCACAACCTCCACCCACCTCCGTCAGACCGGACCAGGCCCAATCAGTGGAGAGCATTTCTCTTGCAGCCGGCTGCGCGCGCCGTGCCCTGAGAGCAGCGTGCCGCGCCCCCCACCACGGCCGGCTGCAGCCGGCTGCGCGCGCCATGCCCTGAGAGCAGCATGCATCCCCCCCACCACGGCCGGCTGCAGCCGGCTGCGCGCGCCGTGCCCTGAGGACGGCGTGCCGCGCCCCCTCCACAGCCGGCTGCAGCCGGCTGCGCGCCACGCCGTGCCCTGAGCAGCGTGCCGTAGCCCCCACCACGGCCGGCTGCAGCCGGCTGGCGCGCTTGTGCCCTGAGAGCAGCGGGCCGCCCCCCCCCCACCACGGCCGGCTGCAGCCGGCTGCACAGTACTTGCTTAGGATTGATTTTCCACAGGCGCTCACCTGCGAGTTGACGACCACTGCGAGGGAGCGGGTGGCTTGGTGAGGGGTGAGGTTCCCGTAGAAGTCCAGTGCCACGTACCTGGCCCGCCCGCCGCACCTCCCCCCCGAGGACATCAAGCACACGGTGCTCGCGAAGCTCCGGCAAAATGGGCACGTCAAAGACAGGAAACCGACTGCTGGAACTGAACCTCCTCACGAAGGGTCCGCCTTAAAGTTAGACACAAATGTGGCAGCCCTGTGCTGCCCGTGCTGCAGAGGACATCATTTGCTGGTGGTCGGCTACCTCCGAGTTGCTGTGGGGGATCCCTTTCACGCTCACGCCCAGTGACAGAGGACATGTAGTGGAAACCCAACGAGCCATAACAGCGCGGAAGTAACATCAGGAGGAATGCAACCCGTCATACACCGCCGCCCTGAAGGAGGAATGCAACCTGCCTGCACCGCCAACGCGAGGAACAACCCACACACTCGCCTGAAGGGAGGGAATGCAACCCGTCATGCACCGCCCCAGCGAGAAATGCAACCCGTCATACACCACCGTCCTGGGAAGGGAGAATGCAACCCGTCATGCACCGGCCGTCCTGAAGAGGAATGCAACCTGTCATGCAAATACCATTGCCCTGAAGGGTGAATGCAAACCTGGTGATGCACCGTCGCCTGAAGGAGGAATGTAACCCGTCATGCACCGCCGCTCTGAAGGAGGAATTCGTCATGCACCGCGCCTGAAGGAGGGAATGCAACCCGTCATGCACCGCCGCCCTGAAGGAGGAATGCAACCCGTCATGCACCGCCGCCCTGAAGGAGGAATGCAACCCGTCATGCACCGCCGCCCTGAAGGAGGATTTGCACAAAAGAGAACTCCATATGTTATGCCATGATGCCTAACCAAACGGCGTCTGCTCAAGCTCCGCACAACTAGAACTAGCTAACGACCGTCACGTGACCGTCCGATCATGACACGCACAAGAAGGAATAGCTCATGACCGCCCTGTGACCGTGCAATCACGCCAAACACATGAAGGAACAGCTCACGCTTGTCCGTGACCGTCCGATCATGCCCCCATACAACCCAAGTCGTATGCGCCTCAAGTGGACGTCTTGATTTAATTCTGGTCTTCGTACCTGATGGGGGGGTCGAGGCCGTAGGTGCTGTTGCCCCGCACCGCCTGCACCGGCTCTGAGGTGCCATCTTGCAGCACCAGAAAGGACACCGCGTTGGTGGCCAGCAGCGCCGTGCCGGCCGGGTGCGTGCAGTCATGGCACTCCGGGATGACGAGCCCCGAGGTGTTGGTGTACTCCCAGTGGATGTTGGTCCCTATGCTGGCGTTGTTGTTCTGGAAATGCAGCCGCCGGAGTCTTATCTGCAAGGCCCCCGCCGCCGCCCTCATCCCCCTTCACAGATGCCAAGGATCCCTTCGCTGGGAATGCAACTGCTAGAGTCATATCTTTGCCCCCACC